>JADLZK010013267.1:0-200975 GCA_015847255.1 Hyparrhenia diplandra | reverse complement strand
ATCTGTTAGAGGATACTTATTTTCCTAGATTTATTAAAGGACTAAAAACGCAAGTTGTTTTCATCGATAGCCGTATCTGTTGATACTCAGACATATATAGTCACTTCATCAATCTCGAGATCTCATGCTGACTCCCATCTCAGTCGTTCGGAAGTGATCAGGAGAGATGAGATGGGCATGCGTGTACCTTCTCACACGGAGTAGGCGGTGTTTCGAAAATTCCATGCATGAGTCTCCCTGCATGTCCGAATCTAGCTTAAATTTAAAACGAAAAGAATAATAAAGAGCTGCTCCCTTTCGGATTGATGAGCAATTTTGGGAGGTGGTGACGCGCACTCGCTGGACGGCAGCTCGTGAAACGAAAACGAGGAATCGAGCGATCTCCTACCAACGCCTCGCGTTTGTCACCTTCCATATCTCTCCGGTGCCGCCAGCTGCTTTCGGCGCCATTCCGAGCCACGATCGACCCAAGGGCGGTGTATACCCTCAACTCATGCGCCGTCTCTCAGCGCGTGCCACACGGCTCAGTCGCATTCTTCACCTTGTCACATGCACGCATCACGCTCGCTTCCGAGTCTCCCAGAGAAACGCCAAACCTCCGACTGTGTCCATGGCACTGTCGCCGGCGTAGGCCGCCTCGGCTCTCACGCCCCCGCTGCTCTCGTGGCACGTCGGCCGCGGTCGCAGCCGTAGCCAGCGGGCGCGCCGCGCCGTGGCAGCGGCAGAGCGTGAAGCTGGCAGACAGCACTGGCGCAGCCACGGAGCGCACTCTCACGCAAGCGCCCCCGGCGCTCCGCGCAGCGTCGCTAGCGCCTGCGCCAGCCGTGGCGCCTCCCATCCACCGGGACGGGCAAAGCGGCGGCAGCTCGGGCCCGAGCTAACTCAGGGAGCGGAGGCGCCCGCCCGTCGCCCGACCACAACGGCTGGCGATGCGGCGGCTAAAAATGGGTTCGCGTACGGACTGTGCTCCTGGTCGTTGCCGCCAGCGGCCGCTGCCACGATGGTCTGAAACTCTCGAATCTTGCGTGTTCGCTTCGTGTTTTTACCGCGGTGCAGTGCAGTGCGGTCATAATGCAATCACTACTCGGTATATCTGAATAACTTTTGTGTATGGCATGCCATGCCTTGCGTTTGCGTAGAATTTGTTGCGTTGTATATGTGCACAAGGAAGAATCTTTGTGCAATCGCATTACAGTTTCTCGCGAAGAGGAAACTGATCAGAATCAGTGGAGAAACACATCAGTCATGATTGACGATCCCGAGTTTTGCAGCGCCCATCCCCTACATGGCGTGCCCGACCATGTCAGCTTGATCATTTTTCTGCAGATGGTAATTCAACAACAATGTCAGGTGGTCCTTGTTATAGCAAATTTATTTATGGCTATTGTTTGAATTGCTGACGCAAAAATGCAGTTGGTTTCCCTTTTCGGGCTAAAGTTTTGCTGGAAAATATGCGGTAAATGTTTGGCAACTGGTACTATTACCCCGCTGTAGTTCCTCTATGTATGTAGAGTGATGATTGGCGGGTTGGTTCCCTTTTGATGATGAACAGCGTGCCCCCTTGAAGGCTTTGAACAGATCGCCGCTTGAAGGTAAATGTAAGCAGCACCGAAATCGAATCGTTGAGTGAAGCCAATGTAGACGCGTACAAGACGGACCCCTCCTCGGTTAGGTTTTGATCCTATCCTAGATAATCCTTTGACATCACCAATCTTTCGGTTCACCATGGTCACGTGATCATGGACCCAGGGCGTACGTATGTGAGTATGCCTTGAAAACGGCGGCGGCTCAAAAACGTTTTACCAACCAAAAACTAAAACCGAAAATGGGTAAAACAAGTCCGAGCTGTCGTTTGTTGAAGTTCCTCCATGACCACCCATTGAAGGAATAGAACGAAAACGAGAACTACACATAAAACCATCGACATCAGGATCTACGTGCATAAAACATGGACACTAAACTATGGTGGCAAAACATACTATGCTGCGTACATGTGACCATAGATACACATTTGACAAGTTCACACATTTGCTTTACCTGCTTTGCAACTTGTTGAATCGAAGTGATACAACCCCAAAAAAGTTGTATGGTGAATGCAATTTAATCAGGATAGACAGAAGCGCTGGTATCCGTTAAAATTTGAATTCTCCCAAATTCAGACAACCAGGTTCCCATGGTGTACTGTTGTTACAGTAAAACTCAACTATTTTAGCAAAGACAAGACCTATACCACTATAATACCAGAAACGCTTCCCCTGACTAATGCCTAAAGCAGTTCTGACAGAAGCAACCTATATATAAGTGGCTCCCCCTTTTATTATTCATTGGCATTGTTTCCATCTTTTGACTATCTAAGTTTCAGTTAACTACTACTGACATCAATTAAGGTTAAAAGCTTCCCAGCTAACATACAGTCTGCAGCAGAACCAAAACGCTAATCCAGCTTTGAAATTAGCTTCCAATTTCTTTCCTGGATGCATTTCTCCTGCAACATTCCTCACGCCTCTCAATGAAGGCTACAAAACCTGAACCAGTTGTAAAGCCTGATCCATCAACATCTTGCTCTTCAATTAGATAGCTCTCAAAACAATGTTGAATCGTCTCTTCCCTCCATGGATGAATGTAAGCTTTGGGGTTATACATCTGTCCTGCTTCAGTCTATTGGATTGTTGTTCTCAAAAAAAAAAGACCTATATAGTATGTAGAAAGAATGTAAGCAGGGCTGTAAAACAGACTGTCAAGAATGCTATTAGCCACCTCACTCCACCAAAACAATATTCTTCGAAAGCTGTATATACTAGTACAAAACATGAACAAAATGCAAACCATGTACTTTACAGTCACGGGGTGGAGGAAAAGGAATTGAAGGATCAGCCGTTGAGGAATAATAGTAAAACAATAAGGTTGGTAAATGTGTCTAGAAGAAATATTGGGCTCTCGCCATTATTAGAGAGCAGCCACACCAGAGTGTGCGTCGTGGGAATGCTTGCTTGTCAGGTGAGGAATACTATTACTAAAACCGATATATGGCTTTAGCTAGAGAAGATGGCTCCAGTGCACTGCAAAAAAAAAAAAGGCTCAAACTTGTGAATTTGGAGTAAGAATATTTGTTCAAAGATTAATTGAGTATGGATGAGAAATTGTCAAAAGCAGGAATGGTTACACATTTTGTTCTCAAAAACTGAGCAACTCAACTTTTGAATGTTTTTTTACACATTTTACATTTGTTTCCAGAGAATCATGAATAATATTCTAACTAAAACAAAGTCTCTTTGGAGTAAAACTAATCAAAAGTTTAATATAAGGAAAAAAATTATATGCAAGATATAGCTGCAAAACCAGGACATAGCAAAATTTAAAACACTATGAACCTGAAAAAGGCATTGTAGATATATCCTGTAATCTGGGTGTACACCTCTTCTTTGGCGCATGCGAAGAAGAGACTTCTCTAACAATGCAAAAAACAAGTTGAGGTATCGCTTGAAGCTGGGGCACTGTGAGAAGTCAATGTCTATGCTCGATAACGGAGTTCCTCGACATCAGAGCTCAGGGCCCATTATACCGGGCTGCAAGGAGGATAGCCAAGCATGCACCCTGATGCCTGGCCTCTCAACACCTTTATCCAAGGATTCTAAAATAACCTGGAAACGTGTACAGGGAAGATTTAGTGTATATCAGCATGACAGCATATTAAGATGAAATAGTGGAAGGACATTGTGCTCCATTTTTTTTAAAAAAAGGAATCATAGCATTTTATTGCCTTATCAGAGCTTAAATGCTCATCAATATGAAAACATCTAAAATCATTAACTAATCTGAGAACATTTTTTATTAAGAAAAAATCCTGTTGATACTATCAATTAAAAGATCAAGAAAGAGAACCTTCCTGACAGAAGGTTCACTGGTCCCTGTTCCAAATTAATTCAATGATATCACAGAATTTTTTAATACTAACAAAAATCCTGATAAATCAATTTTAAATTGCTATTAATCTATTTTTTCTTAATTCATTTGCACGGCTTGTAGAGAAGCTAATTGTTATGGACTTGCTCTTTAAGAGAGGGCAGCAGCTTGGTTCGTATACCCACATGACTGTTTTGGCGCTAGGTTGAGGGGTTTGAAACGCCGTCAAGGGCTCTGCTCAACAAGAGAGAAGGGATAATTCTTTTGCTTTATTTAGAATACATGTCCTATCATTATATAGAGAGGGCTGATTCTGGCCCCTAAGCAAGCTACTAATTAACCCTAATTAAGGCCCACAGGGCCCGCGTGTTAACAATAATATTCTGAATTAACCAAAACAAACATACATGTCTAAAACTAAAATAAGATTACCTTATGAACAAGATATGCAGTACAACCTCTGATCTACACTGTCATAAAATTTCACTGATATTACTTAGCTGGACGGTACTGCAATGTTCTTATTCTCAACCGCCTCTTTAGACAGAACTTTGTAACTGCAAAGGTACAAATATTTCAAAGAATGATGGGACAGGAGACAAAAGCAAATAAAAAATTAAAGAAGTAGACAAAAATGTGAAAAGTAAAAATGTTAATATGATTCAAATTATGCCCTGTTCCCTTTGTTGAGTTGTTGTTATTATGATAATTAGTTTGATTAGAAAACCAGAAATTTAATAGCTGCGTAGTCTGAAAAAAAATAAATGGATAAAAAGATATCCATAGTTGAAGAGAGAAATTATGTGTAACAGGGTAGTTATCAGTTGAATAGGACTGAATATTAGTTGATCACAAAAAGATATTGGTTTCTTTTTATGGATAATTCATGGAGGCCACTTTCAGCATACTTAAAAATGTATTGGCAACAAAATGCAGAGATGTATTAAGGATAGGTGCATGTGCAAGCCCAGTGACTAAAGAATTCAAATTGTTTATGGTCCCTGATACATACTATCGTTTATTATTGTGTTAATTTTATGACTAACAACCAACTAGAGAACATTTCTGCTTGAACTATCTTTACACCGAACATGAACACAGTATGGTAACTACAAGGCTTTTGCAAGAACTTGTTAACTATATAACAAAGCAATTTTTTGTCCCTATGTACCTTGCAGATGATTGTGATCCATTGCCTGATGTCCCCTTGACAGGTTCAATCACGCCTGTACTGAAAAAGCTTATCTGACAACAGCAGGATCTGTGTGCCTGTAAATATAAAATCACAGGAGTTAACCACCATTCACACGCATCCCTCTGGTTAAATTATAAGACGCTGTTATGGGCAAACCTCAAAAGTCATATGCATAAGTGGGTACTACAGGGTTAGTTAAAAACAATATACCTGGAGAAACCGTTGTTATGGGCAAACCCCAAAGTCATATGCATAAGTGGCAAATGAATCACAGCAGATGATGTGTTGCACATTTTCATATTGAGGGTCAGGGAAGAAATGCCCATACTGTCAGAAGGATGACTGTATTACAAATTGGCTACATGTATATAGTAGGGTTAAAGTGAACATAAAATAGCTTGAGAGTACTTACAGAATTGCCTGGTTCAAAAATCTGAAGATGTTCTCAGCCTTAGAACACAAACAAAATGCATAGGGCACTTCTTAGCAAAACGTATCTGTTAGTGGAGTTGCAAGAAAAAAAGGAAGAAAAAGAACATTCACATTTATTAGGAATTTGGCTGTCAGAATTTTCTGAATAGAACACATATAAAAATATAAAATATTCATTCAAGCAAGCATACATGTCTTGGGAAGTGTTGAATCATCTGTATTTGCATAAAAGAAAATAAAAGATCCACCACTTTCATACTTAAAAACTTCAGTGAAGCCAAATCAGTGTATTCATCAGTTACAGCAAAATATGTTCACGATACCTGATTGAACAGCAACAGCTGCCTGTTTCACTTTTTCTCAATAAGATCAATAGATGGCAGAGGAAAAGTCAAAACAACTGTAAATTTTAGACTATGCTTACTAGGTCTCTGTAGAAAGTTGCATCTGTTCAGGGGAGTAATGCAAGGTCAGCATCTACCCCCTTTACTAGCATATTGCCCCCCATATCTCCTGGTATTTAGCAGACCAGCTCCATAATCAGGAGCAACAGACAGAAAAGCAAAATACCCGAGCTGTTCCCCAACAAGGAACAAAGGTAAATTAGGGCATAAAGATACTGGTAACTAGATTTGTTTGCAAAGCATAAAAGCATCTTATGTTGCGAAAAGTAATTGCCTGATTGACACCAGATATTTCATGAGATATGGAAAGTGTGTTAACCTACCTAAAAGCAAAAAAGTAGAACCATATTCTGAACTTAGGTACTCACTTAAAAGCAGACATGGCTGTCCCAAAACCCTCGTCCCTCCAAGCAAAACAGTATCCTCTTCCTGCCCAGAAGCAGCCCCTCTCCCAAGAAGACGAGGTCGAGTGTTCCAGAGAGCAGCAGCAATTCGGATCTTTGCATGTGTCAACCTGCCCATAAATTATTTTTGTTGCCCATTAGGCAATAAGTTCATGTCTAAATCTCTTTGTGATTCAGCTGATAGCTTTATAAACATACTGAGCCAAAAACGAATGTAGGGCATGGCATCTTCTGGCGCGTTTAGGCAGGCCATATCTTCTTCTAAGTCCGAGGAATAAAAAACATTTTTCACAAGTGGAATCGCACCTTTGGACATCATACAACCCAATCTTATGGCTGGAAATCGTCATGCAGACCAAATAGGGATCCTGAACAAGAGCTGCTGCATGGTGAAAACCCCAATGAAGAAGGATCAAACTGAATTCAGTAATTCACAAATAGCACAGTTATTCACAAACCAAAAAAAAATCAGAAGTTCAGAAAGATCAGAATTCCATACCTTCTAGGGCAGCAAGAAGCCGCCACTCTTTGATGAGTTCCAGGAACTCTTCAGAACCTGGAAGGCATTCAGAGTTGGCAACAATCAATTCCGAGATTACTTTATAGAAGCATAACACAAGGCCAACAGACTATCTGGCGCATCCAAAAGAAGAATATGATGTGTGCTGATTAGCATTGAATGATATGCCAAACCTAGGCTATTTTTCCTATTTCTGTTTTGTTGTTTGGTTTGAAATAGACAAATGTGAGAATTTAACAGGGCCTGTTCATTGCCTTGTGTTCTATTCCGAAAAACATATATTCCATGATGGGTAGAATTCACATATGAAGGTAACTTAAGCATCAAATGGACTGCGATAATGATCGGATTGGACTTACATGCGAGATCCACTGCGGCGACATAAACAGGCAGCGCCTGCACGCCAGTCCCTCCAGCCCTGCCCCATCCATCCACTGCACGTATATTCAACCTACAGATCAAAAATTCAACCCACACGACAGGAAGGCAGCTGCGTGTCGTAGTACCTGGGATCTCGAGGTCGATGAAAAGGAGTTGAGCCTCGGGGCACGCGCCGGGACGCTGGAACCGCCGCCCGGTCTCGTCGTCGAATCCGTTGAGCGCCGCAGAGCACGCAGGTCCAGCCCCAGCGCTCCAGATCGCAGTGGCTGCCTGCTTAGGCCCAGCAGTGCTCGCAGCGCGGGACGCGGTCCTCGCCGGAGCTGGTGGTCGGGGGCTGGCCGCGCTCATCGACGGCGGGCGAAGGGCGTCACGGCGACGCCCCCACCGATGGCGCACGACCTCCATAGCCTCCGGCGTGGCCGGGGAAGCGGGAGATCAGTGGCTCGCACCGCCATGGCCAAGGCGCGGTGAGGGAACAAGCCTGAGATTCTGCAGGCACGCTTGGGAAGTGGGCGCGATGCTGCCGGGAGTAGTCTTCCAGCCGAACCAGGCGACCGGCGGAGGAGAGGCGAGGGCGCGAGTCGTCGGGACTCGGGGTTGCGGGTCCCTGCGGGCTGCAAATCTAGTCTGAGCGTCTGACACGCTGGGGCTAAGCAGATGGAGGAGAGATGGATTCTGCGTTTCTTCGCTGGTCAGAGATGGATCACGACCGTTCATACGCAATCGGACGATTGTTCGGGGTTTAAGTTACGTCACCGCACCCACTGTTTTTCGCCCATCCCCGGCCGGCACAGAAGACGAACAGAAAATCTTCACCTTAGACTTTTGCTTGATATAATAATAGGGCTCAGAGAGTACCGGTGACCTCAAATTGAGCCCCAAAATTTTATTTACATGCCGCTTAAAAAATAGAGACCAAAATAACTCACAACCCAATGGCAAAATCAATCCGGACCCTAACCAGTGGTGGGACCCGCTGGTCAATGAAAAGAGGTGTCGCTCACGGGCGACGCTGCCCGCCGCTCGGCTCAAGTCGGTCACGACGACGTGAGCGCATGACGCTACCGGGCTGGCGGCAAGCAGGACGCCGGCCCCACGCCAAGTAGAACCCAACCGGGCGGCGTGAAAGGGGTGTTCTGCCACACTACGCGAGGTCGCCACGGACGTGAGGTTCTGCAGGCACATAGCGCCACAAGAAGTCCTCTGGGGCACGACGCCGGGTCCGGACTGGCGCGGCAGGCCGTCACAGGACGAAAATGCGCGAGGAGGAGTGGGAGCGTGAGCCGCTGCTGGTTTGCTGCCGCGGATCCGATTTGGGTTTCTGCCACGCCGTGGTCGCTTGAGCGCCACGCGCCGCACGCCGCTACGAGCAACGGCTGGAGGCGGAGGGGTTCTGCCAGGCTGCGCCGCGAGATGCGGGATTGAGAGAGGCTCCTACGTGAGGTGGAGGAGCTTGGGGACGACCTACGTGCCGCCCTGCAGGCCACCACGCGCGAACCGACGCCGCGCCACGAGGAAGCTGAGCCTCAAGCGATGGAGCGCAGCCGCTGGCGATGGACGCAGGTGGTGTCGCTAGGGGGGCGCTGGGTACTTCGCAAATGGACGCGCGGCAAGAGCGCAAGGCGCCATCCTCGCATCTCGCCGACGCCGTCACTCGAGGAGAGAGCCGCTGGCGCCCCGCCCGCGCCGACAAGAGCGCCGCCGCTGGGCGCGGTCGTGTGGGCAGCCGCCGCCGCGCGCCAGACGAGCATGTCCGCGGGTCGCAAGGGCTCGATTGCCGCAGACTCATGCGTTTCACTGCTGCCGCTTCACGCCGTTTGTGGAGGTACCACGCGAAGCATATCGGGCTGAGCACCCGGGCAGCCAAGCCGACGCAGCGCAATCGTGCTCGACGGCGGTCCGGACAAATGTAGCTCCCCAAGATCGACGCCCATATCGGCCTTCAAGAACCCGGGCTGCTCTCTGGCTCCGGGTAGCAGCCGCCTCAGCCAGTTACCTACTCACCCAATCGGCCAGCGTAGCGCGCTTACAAGTACGGGCGAGTAAGATCCGCCAACATACGCCAGGGGCGGCGCGGCTACGGGCGCTATGCGGCGAAGCTCGAGATACGAGTCACACGCCGACGCGCGACGCACGAAGAGGAAAAGAGACGACCCAGCCAGAGTAGGGGCCATCCGTGATCCGGGCCGCTCTCGCCACCAGGCGGGCCAAGGCCGGGCCATACGCCGGCCGGGCCGCTACGCTGCCACCGGGCCAGCCCGCCCGCCGCTACACTACGCTGCTGTGCAGCCGGGCCAGGCTACTGAAGTCGGCCGCATCGCGTCCGCCAATAATGGTAGGGAGAGAGGGAGGGAGAGGGGAGGAGGCGGCTATGGCCGAGAGGTGGGGCGTGGATTAGGGCTAGGGTTCCAGCCGATGATATATATATGAGGCGTTGAGGCCCACCGCTGGATTTAGAATCAACTACCCAAATAACCCGTGATGTGGATAGCCCGAGGTCGGGTTTTCCACAACCAATTTACTACCTTTAAATGTGTTTCTAGTCCAAGCCTGTTTAGCTCTTTCCCCTTTGAGATCCAACTCGTGAAACCATAGCGGTGTGTACAACAGACGTCATGGTAGTTGTGGTGTTTGCCGCGTAAGCGGTGGTGAGCATCGGCCGTCACAGCACGTATAGCCACATGGTAAGGCGCATGCACGATTAGCTGGAGCATGGTGTGTGGCTGCGGTGATCAACCACTGCTGCATGAAGCTTGCTTCCTTTCTAAAAAAGCTTGGTTTGATAGCAACATCACCCAATGTCGATTCAGAGACCGTCTACAAATACAAAACCACCTTCTAGGCACCGTTGTCGCCTTCAAGCATGAAGCGTTGCAGCGGCTTTGCTCGGGTGACTTTGACCCTGTGGCCTGCGTTTTTTTTCCTCCTTCCCGGCCGTAAACCGCCGTAAAACCGGGCGGTTAATATAAAACCGTCCGTCCGGTTACCTAATCGCCGGTATAAAAGAAGCCAAATTCAAAATGTAAAATTTGAAAAAAAATCGCTGAAAAAATTCTGTAAAATAGTTCGTGATTTATAGAAGCCAATGGTATAAAAAATTTGTCAAATTGAGTTGGTTTGGTATAAAAATTTCAAATCTAAGTTTGAAAAAAAGAAAAAGAAAAATACACGTACCGCCCATTAAGGCCCATTAAATCATGAAGGCTCTAAAACATACTAAAACACACTCAAATTTAAGTAATTTTGACATCATTGATTCTACAAATCATGAAGTATTTTTAGGAATTTTTAGCATTTTATAAAAAAATTACATTTTGAATTTTGAAAAACTGCTCAAACTGCTTCAAAACCGCCGCAGGTAAACCGCTCAAAACCGGCGTATAAATTCCAAACCGCCCTCGCATTAATTCTTTTTACCGCCGCTTGCTAAGTTTTGAATTCAGCTTGAATTTCAAACCGGCCCGCAACCGCAGGTTTACGCAAACCCCGGTTTACCGGGAACCGAGGCCGGGCGGTTTCATATGACCGGCCGGTAAAAAAACGCAGCCTGTGGCCAAGGAGGCTGACATGGTTGGGGTGGCTAAGGTTCATGTTTAGCCATTGTCTGCCCTCGGCCGCATTGTTTACAAAATCTCGCCTTCTTCTTGTTGCTTTGTGTGGAACGTGTGTGGGTTGAATGGTCATACTGACGAATAATGTCTATAGGGAGTTTCGTCCAAGAACAGCCACAGTTGTAGGTGTCCATGTTCTTGTCTCGCTACTTCAATTGGTGGCGTAGTTGGTCTTATGAAGATAGTCACGAAAGAATTTGCTATGTAATCACAACTGTATGCGAGGTGTGGGTTGTGGGTTTTTGTCATCATCGGATTACTGTGGTGACAAAACTATTCCCCTACTTAATGAAAAGCATTCCACTACACAATCTTGAAAAAGAAGATGTTTAAGCTCTGGAAAGTGGTGTAAGAAGTCTTAAACCTCTGGGCCTTGCGTTGCGCGCTTTCCTAATGGGTGGTGTTGGTCGCAATGGGCCATGTCTGAATATAAGTTTCTTCTATCTTCCTCCCATTCCCAAAATCCACGTTCCTCCAAGTGGCTAAATTTCTGTTCCCTTATTTCTAGAGATCAACTCAGTAGACTCGTGTTGTACTTCTCCGTCCCATAAAAAGAGCCGTTCTCGCTTTTTTTAAATAACTTTTACTAAATATATGTTAAATTATTAGAATATTTATATGTTGCATAATTAGCATCATCGAAAGATATTTGAATCTAGTTTTTTTAACAACTTTATTTAAAGATACCAATATTGTATGTATCTTGTATAAATTGATCCAAACATATGGTACGAACACCCAAAATAATTTTTTATGGGACAGAGTATATCATGGGTGTTGTATTGCATCATATATTTGCATCATATATTATGGCACGAACACCCAAAAGTGCCATATTTGAATATACGTACTGCTTGTATGAAACAAAGATGCGTGGATACGTGGATACAAATATATGATGCAATACACCAGCTTGCTTCCTTCCTAGGCCCCCGTTTGGCACAAGCGGTGAACACCTCTTTAGATGAAACTGAATTGTTTTAAAAATTGTATGGCAAAATAGCTTCACCAATAGCTTAATGCATGGATAAGAGAGAGAAATGAAGGAAAGAGCTGAGATACTTTTATTTTTCCAGATTCATCATAACTCATATCTTTGTGAGAGGGGAATGAAGAAAAACCAGCTTTATCCATGAAGTTGTTTTAGAAATGAGTATTTGACAAGAAAAAACAACTCAAACAGCTTATGCTTATGAAGTTGTTGTGAGCTATAGACCCCAGTATTAATTATTACAACATTACAAACCAATCAACTGATAAAGGGTAAAAATCTTGGTAAACCTCCACATGAAGTACAAGAGCGCCGGAGATCAGTATTAAAATTTTTCTGTTGTGTCAAACATACCAAATGAGGAATATACATATGGATAGAGTAACTGAAGTATCAGCAAACAAAGAAGCGTTGATCTTAGTTTTGACCTAATTCTGTTTTGTAGACTGGTAAGTTCATTTCGAGAAGTCAGTTAGTCTGGACCTCTCCCAGAAGAAAATGCCCTTGTTCTCAAGGTTTAACGACAACAGCGAGCGCTCAAACGGCAGCAGGCCCCAATTTGGCCAAAGCAACATTTGCTTCTGAAAAGTAGCTGTCAAATGGAAGAAGGAAGCCTGCTCTCGTCTCGCCCAATCTTGTTACCTCCTGTGCTAATTCTGCTCGATTCTTTTTTCTAGATGACGCGAGCAAGGCGGTCCTCGGTCCTTTGGTCGGTGGTGTGGAGCTCTCAGGGCGCAAGCAAGAACCGATCAACCACCGGCCTGCCTCTCCCTGTCGTCCCTGAGGGATACGCTACCTGAAGACAGCCGTCGTATGGCACGCCGGAGGAGGAAAAGGCCAAACATGGTGATGTTGCCTCCGGGTAAGGATGACCGACCACCTAACATCATGGAACATCTTTGGCTGACAGAGGTTGACAAACTACTTGATTCGTGGCTCAACCTTTTCTCAACAAAAGTCAGGAGATCGATCATAATTGTATGATATACGTGTACTGTACTGTATGACCTGATTAGAATAATCTTGTTACTTCTACTGAGGTTTTGGAAATCGATTATTGGTGCTCGGCCGATCGATGATTTTTCATAGCGGTTAAAGGGTGTCTCACTGATTTTGTATGGTCCAGCAGGTTGGGGAATCCATTTTCAAAAATTGCTTATAATATTCCACCACCACCAAATTATAAATTATAAGTCGCTTAACTTTTTTGGTTCATCCATTTTGCTATGTATATAGACATACATAGATGCATAACAACATAAAGGAAAAAGTCCAAATTACTACCCTTCTGTTTTCACTCAAGTCCGGATAACCTCCTAATGTATTGTTTAGTTTAGTTTACTTCGATTTTGCAAACTGGTGCACTTAACACCTTTGGCACTAATCCAATCCGGTTTTGGTGGCGACGGGCACCAGGTTTTGCAATTATTCATGCCACATAAGGCTGCCGACATGGCCTGAAAATTCTAGACACACATAGCCCCTGAACCCGATCCTTTGACCATTTGCTACTTGGCGTACATGAATTATAAAATACGTACATAGTACTCCATTGATAAGCTAGAGAAAAAATGGAGGCCGCCAAAGAGCATTACATACATATGCCAATTTTTTCCCTGATCGCTACTTTGGTCCTCCATTTTTTCTTGGGTTCTTTAGGGGCCTACTCCAGGATATGGTCATAGGGGTATGTAAATGCGTGATTTGATGTACGTACAGTATAATTCATGTACGCCTAGATTTTCCCCATGTCAAGAAGCTTATGTGGCATGACCAAAAACCGGATTAGATAGTGCAAAACCACCGGATTAGATTAAGGCCAAAACCACCTCCACATCACCAAAACCGATTGATTAGTACCGGCAGGTGTTAAAATTTTCTGTTTTGCAAAACCACCAAAATGAAACTAAACTAAACAATACATTAGGGGTTATCCGGACTTGAGTGAAAACACGGGTAGTAATTGAACTTTTTCCCAACATAAATATACTAAAAATTCAAAACAACTTAGAATTTAGAATGGAGTAATAATTTTTTAAAAAACTGTACTTATAATATCTACTTTCAAGTAACAGACATCTACATACCCCCGCTCCAAATTATAAATCGCTTTTCTTTTTTTTTGGTTCATCCACAAAGATAGGTGGATTCAATAGCCAAACTGCTAAGTGCCCATCAATTTGAATGGGAATAAGGATAGGTTTTTGTGGTGGTTGAGGAAAATGATGAATTTTCGACTCAATCTTTATATAGGAGGATAGTGAAGAAAGAGATGAATGGTGGGAAAGATTTTTTCTGAAAGGCAAAGCTCTGATTCAATATAAAAATTTTCCTTTGGTATTTACAAAAGATAACTTGTTAAAAGGGGCGGAAAGAGGACGCTAGCTGCAACCTTTTTGTGGTTTATAATGGACACAGTGAAACATCTCTTTTTTTTGAGTGTCATATGACGAGATATTTGTGGAATGCATTGTTCATTATTTTCAACCGTCCAAAAATAATATTTACATATTTGGATCGTGGCTTAGGAATTTTATCCCAAGTTTGACAAGACAGATAATGGTGGGTTTGCTAGGATGTTTTGGATTTTATGGTTGACTATAGAACCGATACAGTGTTGGATAAGTTCATCCAAGTAATTTCTTGAGGAATTTAATGGATTTTTACCTCCCAGTTATCTAAATAGGAAGAGAGAATGATATTTAATAATGGTACTCAGAGAACCATAGAAGTTTGGAGATCCAATTGTTTTTATGTTCACTGTGATGACTTTGTTGTGTTTGCGCTCTATATAATGGAGAGAGGTCGTTTGGATCTTCATGTACAATCGGTTGTACCCATTCACCCTTGAATGTGCAAGGACAAAGTCTGTTTTATTTTTAATTAATATTAATTAAAAAATATAATGAGAAAAATAAGTCTACCATGACGCCAGAGAAATTTTTTTGAAAATTTGGAATTTCATTTTTAAAAATATATTGAAAAAGTCTATTTAACCCCTAACGTTTGAGCACTTGTCTAACCAACACCCCCAACTACAAAACCGGTTAACCAACACATTAAACTTTTTGAAAACCGAGCAAATCACCCCTAGGGTGGTTTTGTCCACGTGGACGTCCAGCATGGAAGGGATGACACGGTGGCACTGGTTACCGAGCCTGGGTCAACCTAGCCCCACCTGTCATTGGAACAGAGCAAAGGCACGACTTGACAGGCTGGGATCTCACCGTCGGCGAGGTCCCCGGCAACACGGTGACCACCATCGGACTCCCCTCGACGCTGCAATCCTAATGGCATAGAAGATGGGAGCTATTGCAGCGGATAGACATGGCTACAGCGGACGCCGACGGACGGCGGCGCGTCATGGCGGCGGAGACGGCGCTCTCGGTGACGGCGAGTCGGGCGAGCGAGCGCACAAGCTTCGCGAGCTCACGGCGGGCCTAGGGTGTGGTTTGCAGATAGGGACAGAGCAGTAGCGAGCACGTGGCTATAGCCATGGCGGAGCAGCAGCGGGACGCACTGGCGAGGCGGCGTTCCGGCAAGCCAGGACCTCCGCGGATCCAATCAGCTGGACCCGATCATTCCGTGGGAAGAACATGTTCATCAACTATTACGTATATACAGGTGCCGAAGCATTGGAGGCCGATCAAGGATCGTGGCCATCCCTCACGCCTACATGCTGGGAGTCGTGTACACAAGAATACGGGTTAGAGTCTTAGTTAGGAACCGGTGGCTCAGCAACTAACTAGCCTATCTATCATGCGCGCGCTTGAAGACCAGGTCGTAGACAAGGACGACATGTGATCGGACTCGGAGCAGGCAGGCCCGCAAGCGAGCGAGCAGAGCAGAGCAGGAGCGGCGGTGGGCCGAGCAGAGTAGGGAAGACGCTGCGGTGGGGCTGAGCAGACACGGCGCGTGGGGCGAGACGGCGCGGAGGCATGGACAGGCACGGCAGCGGGGTTTTGGTAACTAAGCTGAAGCGGACGCCGTCGTCGCTACTCCGGTCGCGGTGACGGACGTGCTGGGGGCACCGGTGATGGCGAAATGTCAAGTGCGAGCGCCCCTGGTCCGGCTGCTGTTCTTCACGTGTGCGGTACCGATGACCCCATGTGCTTCATGCTGCTCCTGCTGCAGCTGGCCGAGGCCGCCGCAGACGACGACGTGGGCGACGTCGCAGAGGCCCCCGCAGGCGGCAGAGTAGGCCGGCCGCTGCAGCTACGGGGGCAGGCTCAGCGGGAGCAGTGCGCCCGCGCGAACAGCTCGTCCGTGAAGGCCACTGCCGACGCGTCGCCCCGCCACCGCCGTTAGAGCCATCATCGCCGTCATGGCGAACGTGAAGCCATCGTTGCCGAGGACGAGGAGTAGCGGCGGCAGCCCGTGGATGGCCTTGGCGATGCTGGCGGCGTCGTACAGCAGGTAGAGCGGCACGCTGCGCGGATAAGGCACGAGCGAGGCCGCAAGGTCTTCCATGTCCGCCGCCCGGCAAGGCGTAGCTCTCTGCTCCAGTTCCGATAATCTGATCCACCCATACATTCTGTGCTCTCCAATGACAGGTGGGGCTAGGTTGACCCAGGGCCCAGTAACCAGTGCCACCATGTCATCCCTGCCATGCTGGACGTCCACGTGGACAAAACCACCCTGCAAAACCACCCTAGGGGGTGATTTGCTCGGTTTTCAAAAGTTTAATGTGTTGGTTAACCGGTTTTGTAGTTAGAAAAATGTTGGTTAGACAAGTGCTCAAACGTCAGGGGGTTAAATAGACTTTTTCCAAAATATATTTGTATGCATTATCAAGTCAGCTGAACAGGACTAGTCTGTTACATAAGCTTATTACCTCAAGTCAGACTAATATGGGCTCTGGTAGCTAGTCTGATGTCCAATGAAGGCACAGATGGGGTTAGTCAAAAATAGCAATAATCTATTACTCAAAAAACAGCAATAATCTTCACGCACGGTACTGTGTTAGGACGGATGGTCATAGGAAGAAGCTGGCGAGTACGACAACAACCGCCATCTGAAATGTAATCTGCAAAACAGTGAACACAATGGATAATAATTGATTAAGCTTCTCGTGACGACAGACATAATTGATCCGTACTGTGGTTAATTTAGCCAATTGCTAATGAAGCTCAGAATTAACTTCCTTACCGTCGCCAGCTTGGAAGAAGAGGAGTACGTCGGCGATGGGCCGAATGCCGCTGCGTCGAACCCGAGGTTGTACACCGGCGTGCCGTTGGGGTAAAACAAGCCGTAGTTCCTCTCCGACGTCGGGCCGGGCTTCATGTCCTCGTTGAAGAGGGCGAACACGAACACGTCGACGGGGACGTGCGGCTTGAGCGGCGTGCCCTGGCCCATGGCGATCCTCTTCATGAGGTTCCCGTTGTAGGCCGCGGCGTTGGCGACGGTGGCGCCGACCTCGTCGTCGTCCCCTTAGAGGGCCAGCCGGTCTCGGAGATCCTGACGGTGAGGTCCGTGTGGCCCATGGCCTTCATGGCCGCGTACACGGCGTCAATCTGGGCGTAGAGCATGTTGTCGTAGGTGAGGTTGGTGTTGGGGTCCACCACGCCGGAGTTGGGCTCGAACAGCACGTACGGCAGCGACACCGTCGCCGGGTCCGCCATGTAGGCGAAGAACGGGTAGGCGTTGATGAGGAACGGCGAGCCGACCTGGGCGTTGAAGTTGAGGATGGGCTGGATGTACTGCGCGAGCTCCTCCCGGAACACGCCCGACGACGGCGGGTAGCTGCTGGCGAGGATGTTGACCGAGTGCGCCGTGGAGACGTTCACCTGGTCGGCGAGGCCCAGGGCCACCACCGCCTGGTACACGGCCTGCATGGCCGGGAGCAGGCTCTGCATCGCGGCCGTGTCCTGCCGGAGAGCACCTCGTTGCCCACGATGATGCAGGTGATGCGCGTGCTCGGGAGGAACGGCTGCACGTGCGTCGCCACCCAGGCACGCGCCTTGCGGGTGTCGGTCAGGTTGAAGAGGTCCTCGTTGCCGACGATGAACTCCACGCCCGTGCCGGCGAACGCCGTGAGCACGGCCGGGTCGGCGTCGTAGAGCTTCACGCGGTTCACGTTCAGCGACTGCAGCAGGCCCGACACCTGCGACGGGTGCGGCAGGTTGTTCGCGATCTGCCCGTAGTTGATGCCGAACTTTAGTGGCGCCGCCGCCGACGCAGCGTCGATGCCTGCAATGCAATTGCAATGCGATCAGGGCCGGGAAATTAAATTTTCAGATTTATTCGGGATGGGACCAAAATGGTAAGGAAAATTTAGGTTAACAACGACGTACATTGCTGACGAAACAACTATATTTTGAGATGTACCTATCTCTCATCGCGTCCTAATTAATCCTAGTGATAATTAGGTCGGCATGATATACTAGCCACCCTCCCTCAGTTATAATCTATAGTTAGTTTTGTCTATTATATATATACCCAACTTTCACTATGTATCTAGACATATCGTATATCTAGATACATTTAAAAAATTTATATTAATTATTATACCTAGAAAAGCTAAAACGGCTTGTAATTTGGAATAGAAAGTGGTATGTACTACATCTGAATGAATGAAGAACGAAAATATCAAGGGGTTCCTTTCACACGTAAACAGGCTTGTTCGTGATACTCATTTGTGGGTAGGATGGACGTCGATTTCACGATAAGCCGTGCGCACAGCGGAATTTCATCAGCACCGCATGCGATCGGCGGAAAAATTCAAGCAAATGTCAAATCATGCATACGTGATTTCAACAAGAGGGCTCGCGGTATGACGTGGACACATTTAATTCTTTTCTCTGTCAAAACCCACGTCGGACCGGCCGGCCCGGCCGACTGAAAATCAACTCAAGGAACCGGACGAAAACGACCTCGCGAGCGATGAAGCAGCAGCAATGCTACCTCGAGGCCGTTGTGGAAAATTTGTAGAACAGCTAGCTGTTTTGCTCTACGTGATACATACAGGAACTCAAGAAGGATGGTAAACAAAGGATAAGAACTCAATGGCTAACTGCCTAATTCCATCCTAGTAACTGATCGGAAACCGAGATGAAACCGGTAAATATTAACAGATGCAGAAGGAAGATTGAAATCTGTTTGCATGCATGTGGCCTGTCGATCAGAATCAGAATTCAGAAGGAGCGCGAAATCTCCACAAATCAACCAGGAACGCATCTACTACTGCAACTGCAAAAAGCAACGCGATGAACAGAGCGCGAGAGAACAACGGGCTGGCTCGGCGCTTAGCTAGCACCAGTAGTTACCTGAGAGACAGAGCAGCAGCAGCAGCAGCAGAAGCAGGTGGGCGCAGCGCGGAAGCGGGGAGGAGCGCATGGTCATGGTGCGGAGCTCCACCCGCGCCATGGCTCGTTCGGCTGGGGCTCGCTCCCCTTCGTCCTCGAGCCTCCTCTCTCTCGGGGAGGGCAGCGATATGATGCGTGGCGCGCTCGTCTGGGCCGGGTCGCGTCGCGCTACCTGAGTACATATACATGTACACCCCTCCTGCTCTTTATAGTCGTGGGCTATGGAATACGTTCCAACTGACGAAACGCATCGCTTTCGGAGACGCCTGCCTTTCAGCAGATATAAGCAAAACAAGAATGCATTCCAACAACAAAAAAAAAAAAAGGTGAAAAATTCATGTACTCCAAACAGATAGCGAAATCTTACATTATCCCGTCCATTCTAAATTGAAGGCAGGTGTCGTTACGACCTTTGTCTCTTTTGCTACGCATCTAGATATATACATTACGTCTCAGATACGTAACAGTAAAACTACGTATCTAAAAAAAGTCAAAACGGCTTATATAGTTGGAAACAGGGGAGTATATTATTTACGGATTGGATTGTATGCGTGACACACGGCGACGGAACAGCGAAAGCCTCGTGCCTACCGTACCCGTACGTCGTCGTGCACGCCGGAGCGCCGGCCGGAGCGGAGGCTACTGCACGCGCACGGTGCTGCTGCGCCTTGCCTTTTCGTGGCATCGTCGTCGTTAGCTTCAACGAGTTGGCTTCGTTCGTTCCGGCGGCGGCGGCGGCGGCGGGAAGCAGCAGGAGCGGATGACTGACAGGTAGTGGTCGCTGACCAAAAATTAAAGGCTCCACGTCATCCCGTCACGCCTGATGGTGATGGTGGCCGTGACGGCGAAAGCTTTGCGTCCGTGATCTCAGGTTTTTGATCTTTTTGTAGACGCCAGCACGGTTGCCAGGAAAAAAACTTTCTTTGGCTCATCGGGTATATAAAATGTGCGAACACAGTTACTGAATGCGACGTACTGTGAATGCTGAACGTTCAACGATCAGCACGAGGGAAGGAACAAGTCCAGTTTCGATATACTTTGTCGGATCCGAGATTCCGAGCTACGATTCTTGATTTGTTGGAGGGTTTAAAACTCCGCATTCCTCCAAAAGGGCACGTGGGGCATTGATTTGGATTGTAAAATTTCATGTACCTATTTATTTATTTATCACCAGCATTTTTCACGCTCATTGTTTTTCTTTCTCTGGTTGTGAGCAAATGTTCAGTGGATTGAACAGACGGAATCCGCAGTTGATGCCATTTACTGTTTCAAGACCAGATGCTTCAGCCAACCGTGAAAATGACTAAAATAGAGGTATGTTCATGGCTTGATGCATGGTGATCTACTGTTAGCATAGTGATGTGGAGCGGAAGAGATTGCTGCTGCTTTATACTACTCTCAGACGGTGACAAACTGCAGATGAAAACTTGAACAAAGAGCAGTGCCGACTGAATAAGTGGAGAACGCACATAGGCAGCGTTAACCTGAATCAAGGCGACAGATCAACATGCAAGTCTGAATTTGTGAGGGTAGCGCAGAGTACAGACAATTATATACTAGTATCAACGTCCTGCATCTAGCTCTGACCCTCGGAAACTCTGAATTTGTTTCTGAAAACTGAAGTTGAAAGAAACATTAGTAAAGAACAGTTTAAACAAAGAATAGCATACATTCAGCATTCAGAATTTCCAGAGGTTCCAGGTTTGACCTCACTTTATGAAAGGAGTAGTACTCCTACTCCGTATCATCCATCCAGACAGCGCACATTGGCTCCTTTTTTTTTTTTTTTTTTTGACATTCTGCGCTCATCTAGAGTCACATACTCACATTTATCTTCCGGACCAGTATGCACAAAAGAGGAAAAGCCATAAATTCGGTTGTTATGGAACTGTTATCACAGTGGGAAGCGTCAGACAAAATAACCGACCCATACACTACTTACTGTACTTGCTAGCAACGTGAAATCTTAACAAATATGCCCACATATGACAAAGAGGGCGCTAACGGGATGAGTACATGGAGTTTGTCCATCAGACTTGGGATCCTGGATCAGGTCCGCTTGATTTGTCTGCACTCATCTGGAGGCCATAACTTCTTTGCAGTCAGCTTTATCAAGAAACTAGCCAATGCTTAGATGGTTTCACCCTTTATAGTAGAGAAAAGAAAAAGAGAGGGCTTCTTCTCTCTAGTATATCTCTCGCAATTTTTGAGCTAGTGATTGGTAGGATTTTGCTTAAAATGTCAGAGAAACTAGAGCTAAAAGGTCGTCAAGGAGCATTGAGCATTGTCCGAAGAGTGAGAGCAAATGAAAGACCAAATGAAAGACCAGGAAGTTGTGGTGTACTATTTGGGGACAAGCATGAAGAACAAAGATGATATGGTGACAACAATGCTAGAAATACGACCGTTATTAAGGATTGTATGTCCATTTTCTCTCGTTGTAATGCAATAGAATAATCATTCAGGATTAACCCGAAGTTTCAGGTAAACGGTCGTTTCAGATGAACTTTTGTGTTTAGGTGTGTTTAGATGCCTTTGGAATACAAAATTTATCTTGGTATTTAGTCAAATGCAATGTTTTTTTTTTCCCTCTTTTTGTTGCAAAATGAAGAATGCAAAATACCTAAATATTTGTTGGTTTTTGAATGGTGTTTAGTTCAGAAAATATTTTGGCATCTTGGTATTTAGTTGCGTACAATTTTTTTGCCATGCACAAAATACAACACATGTTCTCATGATATTTTTCCTCTCTTTTGGGCCTCTTGAGTGCAAAATGAAGAATGCAAAATACCCAAATATTTGTTGGTTTTGACCATGGTGTTTAGTTCCATTTTGCAAAATAATACAATAAAATACAAAATAAATTGGCAAGGCCAGAGATTTCCCCGAACGGTCCTCGTTTAAGTGGGCTTCCAACTCTGGCAATACTATGCGCATCCATGCACCATCCACTTTGGGCCCAAATGACCTCGAAATGGAGGTGAAAACTGAAAATTTTCCGCGCCATTTGCCGTCGCCAGCCAAACTAGTCATCAATAAAAAAAGTCCGATCATTTCAGATTGAAAATTGAAAACAACACAAACTAGTCCAATTTTCAACAAGTTCGCGCATGGGGTGCAATTTTGCCATTGCTGGTCACATTTGCAGTTTGATGAATTGCGAAACCATATTGCCATAATTATTGTCACAATCACAACTCATATGCCATGATCTCATCGAACGACCGAAACTGATGATGACAAGAACGAAACCCCTTCTTCCCCTTCCCCTGGTGGCATGGAAGGTCAACGATCGAACGCGACACCATCGGAGAGCAGCTAGTACAGTTCTTCCTCCTTGTGGGTGTGGATGACGCAGTCCGCCTTGGGGTAGGAGATGCAGGTGAGGAGGTACCCCTCTGCCATCTGATTCTCGTCGAGGAACGACCCTCTCCGACTGGTCGACCTCGCCCGCGGTCATCTTCCCGGCGCAGGTGGAGCAGGAACCCGCGCGGCAGGAGAAGGGCAGCTCCACCCCGGCGTTCTCGGCCGCCTCGAGGATGTACGTGTCCTCGGGGGCCTCGAACTCGTGCTCCACGCCGTCCGGATCCACCAGCTTCACCTTGTGCACGGCCGCCGCCGACGCCGCCACGAACCTCCTCCTGCTGGTGGTGGTGGTGGTGGTGGACAGCCGTAGTAGTAGCCCTGACGCGGCGTGAGGGCGCCGCCTGCCGCCTCGTGTAGCCGACGAAGGAGACGGTCTTCTTGGCCGCCGGAGCGGTGGCGGTCTGGTGGTAGCTTGCCACGGATTTGGGAGCGGACAGTCTTGGACCGGTGGCGGCGGTTGACATCTTGATGGAACCGGTGGTGATCCCGATTGATGGATGGATTACTGGCAAGAAAGCAGAATGGAAATGATGTCAAATGTCAACTCCGGCAGGCAGGCAAGTGCGCCGCCGTCGCGCGGGGGCCCGACGAGCACAAACGAAAGGATGGCATCATCACATCGGACAGCGCGATCTACGACTACAGGGATCCTGCCTGCCGCGCGTACCCGAGGTGACGGACGGATGGGCGGGTCGGGGCGATTAGCGCGTACCTGCTCGTCGTATTCCTGGACGAGGCGGAGCGGTGGTCGGGGACGGACGCCGCCGGGACGGGGCGCGGCGGAGGTTCCTAGATGAAGCGGGGCCGGATCAGATCGCGAGGGGAACCTGGGGAAGGAGGTGGCAGCTTGGTGGACCGTGGATGGATGCTGTGCAGTGCAGGGCACGCGCACGGCGGCTCTATTAATAGGGGCAGCTCTGGCCTGCGCCTGCCTGCCTGGCCGTCCGGCTCGACGGCTGCTGGCTCCGGCCTCCGACACGGGCCGCGGACGTGGCTGCGGCGTGGTCGGCACACGGCTGGCTCCTTGAGCGAAAGGCCCTGGACCATGGTGGTGCCGAGAGCCGATCACGAGGAGCTGAGCGCTTATATTTTACAGTGCGGTGTATGGTGGGGGGGTATGTATGGTGGGGGTTTCGGTGATCACGAGGACGTCTGACTCGCCGGATGAGCCGCCGACCCTTGGTGGGGATCAGGGGGGCGGGATCTTACTGACACCAGGGTCCCATGTGCCAGCGATGACGTGTGGAAAAGAGTACGTTTTTGGTACCCATGCTGGTCTTGACATAGTACACCAGTGCTCTTGGCATCGGAGGATGTGGCATACGGGTACGTTTTGCAGCCTCGACTACACTGTGGCAAGTAGCTCTGTCGGATTTCAAATTCATTATTTTTTTTATTACACAATACAATGCTGACGATCAACACGCATTTCATAATCGTACTTGTTCACAAAATGTTTTTTTTTTTGGCTTCCTTTGCTAGGAGTGAAGACTCTTCAGTATATCAAATTCTTCAGGCAGTTGACCTTGATACAGTCTTTATGCTGCCACTCTCAGATGAGGCCAATACAGAACTTGAATCTCTCCAAAGTCAGTTGCAAGAGATGGAATATGATGAGACTAGTGATGATAAATGGACCCCTATCTGGGGTAGCAAGTATACCTACAAAAAGTTCTACAATCATGCCTTCCAAGGAATCGATGCACATGTCCTCTTCAAGAAAATATGGAAACCTAGATGCATTCCAAGAATAAAATTCTTTGCATGGCTTGTGATGGTTGATAGACTCAACACCAAGGAAATGCTATTGAGGAGACATTTTCACACGTAGGGAGGTACTAATTGCATACTCTGCACCACTGATTCTGTGGAAAATCTTGAGCACCTGTTCTTTGATTGCCCATTTGCAAAGGAGTGCTGGCAAAAACTGGGAATCAATTGGAACATGCAAGTTGGTATTCTTGATAAAATTATGCAAGGTCGCTCCTCACACGACATCCCTTGTTTCATTGAAGTGGTGATGATTGCTTCCTGGGAACTCTGGAAGCTTAGAAATGATAAAGTTTTCCAACGTCGTGAGCCGAAGTTTACAGCTTTGGGTGATGAATTTCAAATCTCAATGTTTACTTCAATCGGTTAGGTTCAAAGTAGATCTTAGATCTTCTTTTTTGTGTTTGGCTAGATGCCTTCAGTTAATTGCACTGTATGTACTCTCTATCCCTTTGAATTAATTAAATAAAATGTCTTTTTACTGTGGGGATCTCCCCACAGTCTTTTGGTCAAAAAAAAAAAAAAAAGATTACACTTGTGGCCCTGTGCATTTTTGTCGAATCTATGTCCAAGGTTTAGCATTTCAATAAAATCCATACAAATTCAGATAGAGAAGATGGCATGATCCTAAATCATGTCCACAGTTTACATAATTTTGTAACGAAATTTTAGTTCGTAACTGTTTAGCACTTCACGTTTTGTCTGTTCTATCTTTCTTGGGATCGAAATTCTTCTTGTCCCAATCAGGTGATTATAAGAATATATTAAAAAAACAGATACAGTTGTTTACAAAGAAAAGTTCATCTTCGATTCCCTGTTACATAGAAACTTGCACTTGTTCTCCTTGTACCTCTTTGCTGTATGCCTGTATGATTGGGAACTGATAGGCGCCAAAAGAGCGCAACAGCATGGCAAGCCAATGAGAACGAACCCCGAAAAGGGTGTCCTTGGTTAATGAATCTGGTGAGTCAAACGAAATGGAGGCAATTAGAGAGAGTTCCAGGTCCATGTAGCACTACAGCAGCAAGGAACTGATGATCACCTCCCCTTGCCCAATCGCAAGGAATTGATAAACCTTAGTGATTCATATCTCTCTCTCTCTAAATCAATTTATGGCGTACTATCGAATTGTTTATGCATAAGCTATCTGCTGCTGCTGATACACATGGGATTTTTTGCTTCTCTCTTTTTAAGTCAATAAATAAGATTAGTCAATGATCACCAACAATTAGCTATTTAAATTTTTTAATCGTGGTTCGGTTCTGATTATTCAGATCATACTACATGCATACTAGAATAGCCGCCTCCAGATTGCTTCAAAAGAGGGGGGAAAAAAGATACACCCCCAAATTAATCTGGTGTTTCTCAATTAGCTGCTCTTATTAATGTTTTTATTGGTTAAACCAATGATCATGAAGTAGCTGCCATCACAAAGGCAGAAGTCCATATCTGCCCATTATACAATGAATCATTTCTATTCAATTCGGCCTTTGTTTTTATTGGTTAAACCAATGATCATGAAGTAGCTGCCATCACAAAGGCAGAAGTCCATATCTGCCCATTATACAATGAATCATTTCTATTCAATTCGGCCTTCACTTTCATAAACAATATATTAACACAAGGTAAACGCACCGAAATTCTACACTCTGGAATTCCGGATCCAGTCTCGCTGATCTGGCAATTCTGAGTTATATCAGGTGTGCAAAAACTGTTACAGCATGTGGAGGCTCTGAACAAAATACAGGGATTAGTGTTTTTTTTTTTCTGAGAGGTGATGGTGACAGGTCATGCCAATGACATAGCAATCCAAAGCTATCAACCGCAAAAAGGCCGTTTCCAAACCTCCATCTGCAGGGCATGGCAAATTGGAGTGCAACATTGAAGTTCTTCGAAACAATGATGGACCTCCAGAATCCATGACAAGGCACAAGCATGATCACTATGAGTAGAACGTGGGCAGTGGTAATACATAACACACAACGTGAACCAAAACAAGATTCACGGGATTCAGTCATTTCACATGGGATGCCAGCAAGCCTGCAGCAAGCAGGAAATCATTTCAGATAAATGGGAACAGAACAGATTGCACCAAAATTTATCCTGGTCATATTCCAGTTAGATCTCCAACAGATAATCTACAACTTTGCTGATCAAAGTAAAGAATTCGCTAAACATTTGACAGTAAAAGAATATTAAACACATAAAATGGCATTTCAAGAATCACATAGGCAGTTCACACCAATCTTCTACATGTGTCCTCTTAGGGCCTGTTTAGATTAGCTAGGGGTTAGGCTAGTTACTAGTTGGGGCTAAAAATGAGCCCAAATTAGCTGGGGTTGGCTAAGCTAGCTGCCTAATAACTAGTTGGACACTTGGCTAAAAAAAATTAACCTACCTATTAGCTCTCCTATTTGGATGCACTAGGGCTATCAATTAGCCCTTGGTATTCCAAACATGTCTTAGTCAAAAGAAATAACTAACAGCGTGTTACAAGTCATATGCAAAATGAAATAATGGTATTAAAGAGTAATCAACCTTGGACCTTTCATTTTTGCAGCAATCCAGTTTTCAGGAAAGCTATCAGTTACCACTGTCTAACTGATGACATATATTTGTGAGGGTCCGAGGGAACATAGAACAGCACGAAAATAAGGTTGTTCTGTTCTTCATTTTTCTTCAGGTCTAAACAATAAGCATCTGGCTTAATTTCTTCGGTTAGTTTAACCCTTTTGTTCCAAAACAATGTGAGCAATCATCAGATTCAAATGCTTTAAAAAGAACAAATGACCCATGGAAGAAAGAAACTCACAGAGAACAGCAAGTGCAATCAGTACTGCTGTTACTAAACGGATTTGAGGACGATTCTGATCTGTAAAATACCCAGATCTACATAATCTCCTCTTAATGACCTCGGCAAGAAATACATAACCTGCAACAATATAAATATAAAGTTATTATATGTAAATATTAGTGCACAGAAAAAAAATACTGTAAGTGCCAGAAAACTTTTAGACTAAAATAGATTACAGCATGCAGAGAATCAGAAAATGAAACACATGATTAAGAAAGAGTAAAGTACCCTTCCAGATTGAGGTAGATTGAAAGAAGGTAGCATGTTTCCATTTCTCAAGCTATCCATATCTTCTCCATCCTTCCTCCTCTTCGTAAAGCTTTCACGACCTCGTTTTGCAAACCATAGGTTTCTTATAAAACTACGGTATTGTCTGCTTAGTTTGTTTTTGCAAAAAAAACCTCCAACTTATACAGTCACCAGCATCCAAAACATACATATTCCTATTGTTATGATCTCCTTCACATGCACTTGCCGCTTCTTCCACATCTTTATCTGAATTCCTGTGTTCGTATGTTGTATGTTCTTGGGTGGAATGATAGCCATTTACTAAAGGAACATTGTCGAGTTTAAGCTCCACAATTTCATCTGTACCAGTGGAATGATATGCATGGTCATCCTTGCTGGAACCAGAAAGAAAGGATGCCAGCCCATCTCCATCATATTCGCTGAGTATGAATGTTTTGGAGTTCTACTAGAACCTACCCTAAGACTCTCCAAGCTTTCTTCCACCTGAGAAATCTGGTCTGCTATAGCTCTAATGAATTGCCTAAATTTTAAGATTGCATTTTCTCTTGACTTTGACTTGTCAGAGAACGAAGCTGCATTCACCTCCCTCTCAAATTGCTCGAGCTACAAGTTAGAAAGTAAATGCCTTAGAAGAAACAAATGCAAATGTTAAGTCTCCAAATATTGAGAAATCATACAAGGCTCGGAGTGGTTGGAGGCTATATGGAAAGCTTGATTGTTTGAACCTGCCATTTGGTAGTTCCAAGAGCAGTAATCACATCTCTCTCGTATTGTATTGGAGCATGAAACTTTGCATCGGAAGTACCATCCTGTATAACTTTCCTTTCATGCAAAAAGCAGGCGGTAGACACCCTCCATTCTGCACACCAATCGAAAAGGAGATATCAATACAATCAGCAAGCTGCCGCCCTTAACTTATTCTTTGTCGATGTGTTTTACCCTCTGTTGTTGTAGAGAGAGACTGCGTGTGTTCTGTGCCTTTTTTTTTGTTCTGGTTTCGGTAGGGGCTCTTTTTACCCTTTTTCATCTTCTTAATATAAAGGTACACAGCAGTACTGTATGTTTAAGACAAAAACTATTCTTTGTCAAATGTAAGCAAGATCTTTATAGCCTGACATCCATTTATACACTTAGACTACTTGGGGCCAATTTAAGGTTGTAGTGCTGCTACGCTGCCCAATCTAGCTTTTCCAGAAACCTTACAAATCCCAGAAACATTTTGCAGTTACAGGTCCTTAAAAAGATGCTTCTGATAAACCACACCATCCAAATCTAGGGAAAAATGCTTTTGAAAAGCCACAGCAATGCACAGCCTTAATATCATGCAAGATTGAACACAAATACTTGGTGGTGGCATTTAATGAACTGTACCTCACAAATATAAAAACAACTAAACTGCACATTTTTACCTAGTACCTTCTAGAAAAGGCATATATAAACACATTAATTCTAATCTCCCAGAAGGCACCGTATTAACATGAGGAAGCAAAAAAGCCATAGGTCTGTAATTAGAAAATTCCCAAATTCTAGACGGAACAAAATCTTCACAGCTTGTTAACACTGAAATAAGCAAGGGTAAGGTTTCCTTTGGTCAAAAACAAAAAGGGTAAGGTTTCCTAGAAATTCCCTTCCCAAGAGCTGCCTTGCATGGGAGCTTTCAGCATTTGGAAATGCCCTCTTATCATTAACCAAAGTGGAAACAGTGCCCAGGGACAGGTGTCCTTGACATCTTGCCGTCCAAGTAGATGGAGGAAACAGATCTGGCTTCGTCACCTCCAACAACCCACGCAGAGTGATGGTTCCTGCTTCAGCTGCCGAATCTGCAACTGCTTCCCACCTCCACAAAACCCCCACCCTGCCAGCCTTCATTATCTCTGGCAGCTATTGCTACTGGATCTGCTGCTGCTTCCTGCTTCCACACGAGCCAAGACACACATGGTGCTGCCGCCCAGGCACTGCCTGTCAGGTTGTCTTCCCGCCTCCTATGGCTGGCAGCATACCCTCCGACTTCGCCGACGGCGCGCTACCATGCCCGCACCATCATCACTGGCCAGCCTACCCCCAAACCACCGTTAGAACAAATCTTGACAATCCAAGGTGCATCAGGATGCTCATCCTCATGGGAGACATAACTATTGTTCATTAACACTGATAAAGCACTAGTCATTTTCTGCAGCCTTTGGAGACCATGAAGAAAAAAAAAAGGTCAATGTCCCACTGGTAGAAAAGCTAGTTTAGTTAAAACATAAGCTATGGCCGGACATGATACATGTAACCAACTAAAATTTTGCTAACCCATTGCTCAGGCTTCCATCGACAGATGAATAGAACAGATTCATGCCACCAGAAAGGCATGCCTCAGATAAACAACCACGGTCTTCTCCCCTGGAGGGTTCTACCTCAGTCCTGACAGTGCTTGAATGCCTCTCGGGCACTTTATATATGGAGGAAACAAACTGTCAAACCCATGTTCTCATAATTCCTCATGAAGAGCAAAATGAAACTTCAGGTAACCAGTCTCCGCCATTCATACTCACCTACTAATTACTATTCTATAGTCCTAGAGGTCTAAGATTCTAATAATTACTTAGATGATTTAGACAAACAGAAGAAACCGCACAGGCAGATTTCGGGGTTCCAGAATTGGTCCAGTTCAAAAGGCTCAGATATGACTTAAAGCAATGGAGTAAAACCATTTCTTCCATCAAATCCCTCATTGAGTGCTGCATCAAGGTCATTCAGTATCTTGACACTGTGGAGGAATTTAGAGCCCTCTACAGCCCTGAATGGAATACTAGGAAGATTGTTAAGCTTCAGTTGAGCAGGCTGCTCAACCAACAGAATACTTACTGGAGGCAAAGAAACACCATTAATAGGATTAAGTATGGTGATGAATGCACTAAGTATTTCCACTCAATGGCCACTATATCCTACAGAAGGAACCTCATTTCTCAGATTGAGGATGACTATGGGGTCACCTTGATCCACCATGAAGACAAGGCCAACCACCTTTGGCTCTCCTACAAGAATAGGATGGGGCAGTCCGGGAATGTCACCATGGCCTTTGACCTGAGCTCTCTTATCCATGTTCCTGCAGGCGTTGACTACAGTTGCTTAGTTGAGCCCTTCCTTCATTCTGAAATTGACAACATTGTTAAGTGCATGCCAGCTGACAAGGCTCCTAGACCCGATGGTTTTAACGGGGTTTTTATTAAAAAATGTTGGAATATTATTAAAGGTGATATCTATGCCCTCTTTGCTGAATTTTTTTGAGAACAGAATTAACTTGGCTCCAATTAATGGTTCTTTCATTGTCCTTGTGCCCAAAGTCTCCAACCCAGTGACTGCTTCTGACTATAGGCCTATTTCTTTGCTGAATTGCTGTGTTAAGCTTCTCACTAAGCTGTTAGCTGACAGATTACAGAGGATCATTCTTGAAATTATTCATAGCAATCAATATGGTTTTATTAAGCAAAGATCCATCCAGGATTGCCTTGCCTGGAGCTTCGAGTATATTCATCAGTGTCATCAATCTAAAAAGAGAGATTGTTATATAAAGCTTGATTTTGCTAAGGCCTTTGACACTATTGAGCATTCCACGATCATTGAGATGTTGTCCGCTCTTGGTTTCCCTAATAAATGGATCAACTGGGTTAATTCCATACTGTCCTCCGGCTCTGCCTCTGTCTTGCTAAATGGTGCTCCTGGAAAGAACTTCTGCTGCAGGAGGGGGTGTGAGGCAAGGTGATCCCTTGTCCCCTCTGCTTTTTGTCTTGGCTGCTGAGATTCTGCAGTACGTGATCAATGGGCTCAAAAATCAAGGTATCCTGCAGTTGCCTATTCCACAGCCTACTACTGATTTCCCTATAGTTCAATACGCCGATGACACACTGCTCATTATGCAAACTGATGCCAAGCAAATTTTTTGTCTCAAGGCCATCTTGAACACCTTTGCCTCGTCCACTGGGTTGTCTGTTAACTTATCCAAGTCATTCATGGTACCTATTAATGTTTCGAGTGAAAAAATTGCAATCCTTGCTGCTACTCTTGGATGTCAGGTGGGCTCTCTGCCATTTACTTACTTGGGGCTTCCTCTTGGGACTTCTAAGCCCAAGATTGAGGATTTTTCACCTCTGCTTGACCGTTTGGAAAGAAAGCTGGTTGCTTGCTCCACATTGCTGTCCTACTCTGGGAGAGTGGAATACATTAACTCTGTTCTTACTCCCACGGTTAACTATGCTATGTGCACTTTTAAATTACAAAAAGGTGTTGTTGATGGAGTCGATAGGATCTTGAAGCAGTGTCTTTGGAGGGGCAACTCTGAAAAGAAAAGAGGAGGAACCTTGCTGCTTGGCCCTTGGTTCAGAGACCTAAGAAGAAGGGAGGGGGTTGGCATTAAAAACTTGTATTTGCAGAATGATTGTCTCCTTATGAAGCAGCTGCACAAGTTTTATTCAAAAGATAAGACCCCTTGGGTGCAGCTGATGTGGTTTAAATATTATGACAATAAGGTGCCTCATGCTCAGAGAATTATGGGTTCTTTTTGGTGGAAGGATGTGTTCAGGCTCAAGGATCTTTACACTGAAATCGCTAGAGTTCATCTTGGGGACGGCTCCTCTACTCTTTTTTGGAAAGATAATTGGTCTGGTGGCATCTTGGAGGACCTCTTCCCTGATATTGCAAGCTTTGCTAAAGATAAGTTCATTTCCATCAGTGAGGTGTCCGATGCTTCTAGTCTGGAGGATCTGTTTCAGCTCCCTATTAATCAGCAGGCCCACGACCAGCTCCATCAGCTTGATATTCTCGTACAGAACTTCTCTCTGTGTGATAATGTAGATCAAAGATCTTTTAGCTGGGGCAGTCAATTCAAAGCTTCCAAGCTATACAAATTAGCATTTTCCAATTGTCAGGTGCCGCAGTTTTTGGTTGGGTTTGAAATGCAAAGTCACTCCTAGAGTGAAGTTTTTTGCTTGGCTTATTCTTGTTGATAGGCTTAACACCAGAGATATGCTTTCCAGGAGAAATTTCAATGTGCAGCCAAATAATCTCTGTGTTCTCTGTAGTGATAATTGTGTTGAAACCATTGATCACTTGTTCTTCGATTGCACCTTTGCTAAGCAGTGCTGGGCTAAGCTTGATATTGTTTGGGTACATGGCAATAATCTTTGCAGCAGGATTCAGAGAAGTAAAGAGAGGGCTAGCAGGTCGTTTTTCATGGAGACTTTTCTACTTGCGGCTTGGGAGCTCTGGAAGGTTCGTAATAGACTCATCTTCGATGGCGTCCAGGCTAGCTTTTGCTCGTTGGCTTCACAACTTCAAGGAGGAAGCCACTCTCCAGTCCTGTAGAATCAAGGAATCTGATAGAGCGGCAGTGTTGCTGTGGCTTGATGCCTTGTAATTTTCTTTTTTGTATCTCTTTTCTCTTTCTAGCTCCTGCTCTCCCTCTTCCTCCTCTTGCATTTGTAAGTTCCCTTGTATCTTTGTTGCCCTTTATTTATAAAAGTTTTTGCCGTGGGATCTCCCCACGGTCTTTCGCGTCAAAAAAAAAAAAAAAAGAATTGGTCCAGTTCCAGAACAGGCAATGAGTATTCCTAAATGGCCACGAATCTCAAGAAGCAAGGACTACCAACCAACCTAGCGTGGGACTCCCTCCGGCGCCAGGCAGCAAGCAGATCAAGGAAGAAGCAGGCAGCAGGGGGCGAGCGGGGCTGCCGTACCTGTCGGCGGGAGTCCTGCACGCACTCGGCGGCGGGGAAGAGCGGATCCGACTCCCACCGCCCGAAGCCCTCCGCCATGGAGCGGGGATCCGGTCCGTCCCGCCGCCGAACAGACTCCCAACGGCCAGGAGGGAGGGATGAGGGACGAGGCGCGCTGCGAGACAGCGCGCGAGGGCGAATTGGTGCCTTGTGGTGGCTCTGGAGCTCGTTTTTGAGGGGAAATTTCGTTTGGTTGGTGCCGCTTGTTGCGGTTCCGTTGCGCCTCCTTTTCCTCTTTCGGGTTGGTGCTTCACCAACAGCCAGGTTGTCTTTCCGGTTGAAGCGGAACGTGAGATTTTCCTTTTCGAACGATTTTCACGTGAGAATTGAATTGATCTGTGAAATTACTGTATTTGTTCCAACTTCCGACGATTTTCACGTTGAGGTCTTAAAGGCACGATGCAAAATAATTTTATATTTTAGAAAAAATACTGTAATTTCAATGAAATAGTTTGGTTTTATAGACCATGTTTGGACAATAAACTTTACATATTTAAAAAGTCATAGTATTAATAAACTAAGTTTTTTTATTAGGTATGTTTGGATGCATGACCTGTAGCGACCTGATAGGTAATGCTGAGATTAGGTCGTCTTAAGCGTCCGACGTGTCGCACTCTCATTGACGTGGCCACTGCTCACTAGACCACCCACTCGTCCCTTATCTAGCCGCATCACCCACCCACTCTGGTGCCTCCTCTCTCTCTCCCACCTCGGCCCCCTCCCCACCCTCTCCCATGGCTGCCTCCACACCGTCGCCAGTGGCCTCATGCACCAGCTCACCATCTTCCTCCCCATGCCTCCTCTCTCTCCCACACCCGGCTCCTTCCTCCTCCCGCTCCTGCCCGCGCGGCAACACTCCTCCATTCTCTCTCCGTCCCTCCACTCTCTCTTTTCCTCCCTCTCCCAGCGCCTCCAAATCCCAGAGGGGGAGCAGTAGTGGGAGGCGGTGAGCACCTCCACCCCTTTGACGGGCAGGCGACAACGGCAGAAGGGACTCCACCATCTTTTTCCTCCCTCTCCTGGTGAGCGCTCTAGATCCCATGGGCGGAGCAGCAATGGAGGCAGTGAGCACCTCCACCGCCCGACATGCGGAGCAGTATCAACGGCGAGGATCTCAACCAGCCCGGGACGAGCAGCTTTGGCGGTGGCGGATCCCGGGCCCCAAATCCGGCGATCACCTAGTGGATTCGGCGGGAGGGCTCCACGTGCACTGCGGGGAGATGGGCGGATGGATCCTGCTGGGAGGTGCCCTCCGGCGACGGATTCGGTGAGCAACAAAATTGGTACTATAATAGTTATGTAACAAACTTTGAACGAAACAAAAAATAACTTGAATGAAATCAATCAATCAATCTGCTGTATGCCACGCGTCATATAATAATCGGTTTGAGGTTGTTACTACACGAGACACACAATGCAAAGCAAAGGAAATTGGAGGTGTAATCCTTCACATGGAACATTATAATTTGATCTCAGCGCTGAATTTATTCATAACTCGGAAATTGAGATCTCAGATCCTGATTCACTGCAGGTTCCTGGGAAGCAAAAAGCCGCCCAACCAATCTACTCAGGCGGCGTAGTTTGCACACAGATAGGATATGGTTCACGAACTACAGTTAGGATTCAAACATCTGATCTACCTTGCTAACTAGTCATAAGAGACCTAGAAACCAAACTGCATCATACCAAACTACCAGTGAAGGGGGGAAAACCATGACAAGAAAAACAATGAACCAAAGTGCGTTCAGGCTCGTGGAAATCCTGAACGCCCTTTCCTCTGTAGGAACTCTGGGATCTGCAATGCATGACCTTCCTCCTGAGAAGCAGGAGAAAAAACCAACCTGAACGACCACGGTTGCTGTCTCCTCCAGCCTGAGCAAGGAGTGTCATGACTCATGAGAATACATAAAAGAAATAGGGGAAACTAGACAAATGAAGGCACAATAGGTACCTGTGAAGACCGGCTCTCACTTTCCTCCTGGCGTTTGAAACCAGTTGCAATTAGAGTTATGCTCACCTGACCAGATGTATAGTGTTATTGACACGGGCAATAAGATCAAATACAGTCGTGAAATTTATGGGCCTAAGTTTGATACATAAAACAATTTTAACCACAAAGTAGAAACAATGTTATTCCATGACATACTTGGCCAGTGTATGACGGATCTATAACAGAGCCAAAAATCAGATTTGCACCAGGGTCAACAAGATCATAGATTACTTCAGCTGCAGCGTTCACCTGTAGAAAAGGATGGCCAGTGGGGTTCAGTTAGAATGTACTCTGACTATTCAAGAAGTCATCTGTAACAATGCTAGAGAGCTGCATGTTATCTCATCTCATTAAGAAAAGAGGCAGTACAAAATGAACAAGAGAATGGGAGAAGAAAAGAAGAAGCAACCACAACATGACCACGGCCTGCTTATCACACAGGCAACTAATGATCTGGAGTAAGTGACCTCAGGAAGAACTCCTGAAAAGCTGAAGCCCTTGGCAAACACCATAAATCATATATATGAAATGTATGTTACCTCTGTCAACGTTAGATCATTCCCTCCAGTGATATTCCATACAATTCCAGTAGCTCTTTCAATACCAATATCAAGCAGAGGAGACTGTATTGCATTGAGCGCGGCATCTCTGGCTCGTGTCTTGCCTACAAAGAGGTCAACAGGATTGGCAGGTGTGGGTTAGTTGTTGATGTGTTACTTGGGACGTGCTCCAGATGCATAGAAATTCAGACTCAACATTGTTAGTACCCATTTAGGCATTCAACCTACAAATTATTATTTTTCAATAGCATAATATGCTATGCTCAGGACTCCACATAGAACTTGATACGACAGAACCTATGCATGTATGTATTTTATTCAAACAGACATGGTTCTCTGAATTTTGAAATTTAACCTGTTGCTGTTCCAATGCCCATCAATGATGAGCCAGCATCTGACATAACTGATCGAACATCAGCAAAGTCCACATTCACCAGACCTGGCACCTGCAAGCAAATAAAGCATGCAATTGTCATCAGGTGAACATTATGAGAAAGCACGTGTTGAAAATGTTTCAATTTTCAGGCACGTGAGTATTCTAATTTCCAAATGGCATGACAAGAAACCAAATTCTGCAAAAAAGACGACTCAGCTAGAAAACCAAATACAGAACAATGTTATTCAATTTTTACTTTGTTGTTGGGCATCAATGCATTGACTTGCACTAAACAAAACCCATACCATGGGGGCATGGCTGCATGGGGCAGTCCATGGTCAAGAAGGAAAAGGCTATGTCTTTAGCATAATTTATCATATAACATCAGCAATTCAGTAGGTTTGTTTATCCTTCATTCATATTTGTCTACTGACACATAACATTTCAGTAACAGGAGTGTTTGGAGTCGGACAGAACATGATTTAAATTATTCGTAAAAGAAGTAAGATTGATGATATCACATATAGCATTTTCTCTTACAGTGATTATATCTGATATCCCACGAACACCTTGACGAAGAATATCATCTGCCAAATTGAATGCTTCTGTCACGGGAGTATTTGGGGATACAGCAGTCAGTAACTTGTCATTTGGAATTACAATCAGTGTATCAACATTGCTTCTCAATGATGCAATTCCTTCTTGTGCCTGAAGAGCCCGCCTTCTTCCCTCAAATGAAAATGGGGTTGTGACAATTCCAACAGTCAATATACCCATGGACTTTGCAATCCCTGCAATAATAGGTGCCCCACCAGTGCCTGTCCCACCTCCCATTCCAGCCTGCAAAATGAATTTGAGGATCAAAATAGAGGTTACCATATTCTTCTCAAGAATGGATAGATATCACTATATCGATCACTCAATCGAAGGGAAAACATGGTTTGATTATAAAAAATCCCTATATATTATCTAACTACCATGATGACTAGAAACACACAGCATTCTAGATCAAACAGAAATGTGTAATGCTTGACAACTTGAGCAATATGTACTTACCGTCACAAAAACCATATCAGCACCAGCAACTGCCTGTTCTACCAACTCTTGGCTTTCCTTGGCTGCATTCATGCCAATTTCTGGGTTCCCACCAGCACCAAGACCACGTGTCAATTCCTGGCCAATCTGCAGCCTATTTCCTGGTTCGATGGGCGACATCCGCATAGCCCCGAAAATCAGTGTTCACAATCCAGAATTCCACACCCTTCATGGAGCTTTCAATCATCCTGTTCACAGCATTGGAGCCACCACCCCCAACCCCTATGACTTTTAATCCTGGGCTCATTATAGCGGTAAGAGGGAGAAGTGTCCACCAATCTTTCAGCTGCAGTGTCAATGCCCTGTTCTTTGCTGGATACAGTAGCTGCACCATTCTCTTCTCCATAAAGCAAGGAGATCTCAGGGTGGAGGTCATATAAGGTATCCTTGGTACGCCTTTGCCCCAGCTCGGCGGGAGTTTGCAGAGCACTCAACTCGAGAAAAGCGATAGGAATCACCAGAAAACCACTTCTTTCTCTGAAAATTTGCAGTTCCACCACGACGTGTCTTCCCAGCATTTATTGGCGAAATGCCTAATGGACAGTGGCAACTGGAGGCATTGGAGAAAAGTAGCTGTGTTGCCATACTTACTTGGCTCTGAAATTTGCTTGCCCTGGCAAATGCAATCTCCAACGCCTCAAAAATCAATTCCAGGAGAATTTTTTGCCTTGAAACTGGCAAAAAAAAAAAGGGAACATTAGCTGGGCTTTTTATGGCCAGAAAATGGCATTATAATACAGGCCAGATTGCAGGTGTTTAGATAGCAGCCACATTAGTTCCAAAATCTGCGAAAAACAATCTGACCACTATACGGTTTCAACTTCCAAGCCAACTGACTTTCCTAACTTTGTGGCAATTTCATTCAACAAATGTTTGGTTTGATTATAGTTCATACTTCAGATTTTAAAATGAAATAATTTGAACGGGAACGAACAAAATGAACTAACAATACATGGCAAAAAAAATGGAGTCGAGGCAAAACACATCCATAAAACGGATCTGAAAAAAACCCGGAGGTTGTGAGGGGGCGTTATGATGGCCACAGAACCTTACACTAAAAAACACATGAGACAGTAAATTGTTCTATTTAGAGATGCTCGGTAGGGGCACAAGGGAACAAATGACAGCAAGTAGTCAAAGATTTCAAGAATAATAACCCCAATCTCACACCTACGAAAATAATCTCCACCAAAAATTTCTAGACATAGTATAAACCACTATTTGAGAACGGGTCAAGATGGATTTACCCACTGGTAAAACCCCCTTAATTTTACCTGATCCGTTTCACTGGAAGAAGAGTGGGGGCTGGTGCGGCGCAGGACACCGGAGAGGAGCCGCCGCCTATGGACGGCAACGATAAGCTTAGGCAACGACTGGAGATCCTCCCGGCGCTTTTATAGAGAGACGACGAGACGGATTCTGAAGATGGGGAGTTCAGCCGCCAACGTTTTTTTGACGCAGGTTTTGTGCGCCGCGCCAGGGATTCGGCGAGGTTTTCGGCGAGCAGACGACGCCAACGGCCGGAGGCGCGGAGCCAAGCCAATGACCCGGTGAGAGCGCTGGCTGATTTTTTTTTTTTTTTTTAAGCACTGGCTGAGTAGCCAAAGCCCAGCGGCGAACGACGACATGCGGATTCTTTTGTGCTCGGAAAAAGTCTGGATTTGCTCCCCAACTATCACGAAAGTTTAATTTTCCTCCCTCAAAAACCAGGCGTATATCCGTCCCTCAACTTTTCAAACTATGCAAATTACCTCTCGAGCGGTTTTGAAGGTGGATTTGCTACAGATAACCGTGGTTTGCTACAGTACCAGTGGGTTTGCTACAGTACCAGTACCTTTTCTTTTTAAAAAAATCTTGTTGAATCTTTGAAAAATTATAATAAATCATAGAAAAATCATAAAATAAAAATCCAATTTTGTTGGACTCCATATGATTAGATCTACACAAAGAATATATAATTTGATATGCTTTTAGTATAAAGTTTTTGTTAAAAGATTTTGTCTTTTTCTTTTTTTTATTTATTTAGTTAATCTTTAAAAAATCATAGTAAATCACGAAAAATCATAAAATAAAAAAATTCAATTTTGTTAGACTTCACATGAGTAGATCTACAGGTGAATATATAATATGGTGTGCTTTTTGTCTAACAAAATAATTATAGAAGTTGCAGCTACTAAATTATAAATATAAAAGAAAAAAACAAAACTTTCGTAGCAAAAACTTTGTACTGAAGCATATCATATTATATATTCACTGTAGATCTAATCATGTGGACTCCAATAAAATTGGATTTTTTATTTTATGATTTTTCTATAATTTACTATGATTTTTAAAAGATTCAATCGGATTTTTAAAAAAGAAAAGGCAAAGACACTCTTGACTGTAGCAAACCCACTGGCACCAGCAAACCACGGTTATGTAGCAAATCCACCTTCAAAACCGCTCGAGGAAGGTAATTTGCATGGTTTGAAAAGTTGAGGACGGGCTTTCGAGTTGAGGAGGAAAAGTAAACTTTTGTGATAGTTGGGGGAGCGAATCCGCATCTTTTCCTTTGTGCTTTTAAAAAGGAAAAAAGTTAAAGGGATTGCGACTGGGTGGAGGCCTGAAATTCATGGGCCATAGAGTGAGCCCAGTCCCTGGCTGCTGGGCCTCACCTAAGGCGGGCGAGTATGTCACAGAAACCTCGCGGGCCGAGGGGTTAGCACTGGAGAACAAGAAAAAAGAAAACCTCAGGCACCATAACACAACGAGACGGCCCAGCAGCCGAAACGAAGCGTCTCCGCCTCCGCGGCTCCGCCTCGTCGCCGTTTGACACAGCAACGCCGCCCCGCCGTGTCTCCCTGCCCTAGAAAGCACACCGCCGGTGGACCGAACTCCATTCGCTTCTTCGTGGGAATTCATATTTCGTCCTCCCTTCTCTACTGCTGTGTGTCCTGATCGCATTCGGTCATGGAAAGGTAATGAACTTTCATTTCCGCAGCGAATTTCGTTGGGTTCGTAGCGCTAGTAATAATATCCTAAACGAAATTTAACTTGGGAATGCGCGGATTTTGCGAGTACCTTGCGTTCGCATTTCTGCTGTATATTAGTTTATCGATTTTGTAGGCGTGGTGTTGCGGTAGTATCGTAGTAGAATTAGGTTGTCCACGAGTGGGCCAAACATTCAGAAGAAATTGCCAGTGAGCCTCCTAATTCGACGAACTAGCATGCTTGAAGTAGTGGTGGTTGCAACTGAGGAATTTGATGTGCTCCAGCCTCCAGCTAGCATTTTAATTCCATTTGTAGCTTTCATAAAATAAATCCGCTTGTAGCGCAGTTTTGATGCAGGTGTGACTATTGTGATTTTTTAGTAGGAAGTAATGGACCAATTGATGTTTGATGTCCACATCTTTTTAAAAGTTTGTCTTCACACAGACTTCTTTTAATTATCACAGCCAGCATGGATCCTCCTCTTTCTTTCAAAAACATTGGAAGGAACTTAACACAACAAGGTTGGATCCAATCTCTACCCTATATATATTTTTTTTTGAAATAACTCTCCCCCATTAAAAATTTGGCAGATCTGAAGTGGACTAGATTGCTGTGGCAATCGAGTAGTTAGGACCATGCCTGTCTGGAGCCATGGAGTGGTTGTAAGCTGGCCAAGTGATGGACGAAACTTGCATTTATTGTTATCTTTCAGAGGTATATAAACACTTCAACAGAGCCTCAGTTTTCAAGTTTAAGCTCATTTGTACTCTGTTTTACATGATATTTCAATTGGAACAATCCTTTAGATGTTCTCATGTTTTTGGTTTCGGCATGACTTGTTCGATATATAATATAGTTCGGTTTTTGCAATAGCCATTTGCCACAGACAAATCTGTATTTGTTTATTGCCATTTTCTATTGTTTAATTACATACATAATCTCGTATGTCTATTTTTTTTTCAATGCATATCATTGTATTAAGAAATAGAGAAAGTTTAATTCAAAAAAAGAAGAAGAGAAAGTGTTTACATGACTCGTACAACCCCAAGAGGAGCAAGACCATGTCAAACAAAATCACTAGATGAAAAATAATAAACAACATAAGACTCATGCAGTCAAGGATATATATATGCTATGGAGCTTTATGCACCACAATTTGGCCCCATTCCTGATGTCCTGCATGATGCTTTTGAAACTAGGCCAAGATACCTCAAACTAGGGTCAGATCTGCATTCAAATTTGGTTGTTGAAATTTCCAGTACCCAATCGGCCAATCCATAGATATTCGAATTTATATTTAGCTAGTATAAATTTCAATATCTAGCTATTACTGTATTTGTGACAAAAGGTCACATTCTAATTCGAAAATCTCATACAAGAAATTCTGATAAATTGCTATTACTGTATAGAAGAAATTGAATTCCTGGATTTCTGATACATTTCTTTGTTTTTTTCCTGGAGAAACCGCATGAGCTTGCCTAGTGTTTGGTACCTGGAGAAGAGCATATAAAAGTATCCTTTCTCCTAGTGCACGACATAAGTCAGAATAAGAAAAGCTTGAGCTTCAGCTAAGCAAAGGATTGAGCAAATCTAAGCAGACCTGAGGAACTTTCCAGTGAGTATAAATGCACCTGCACTTCACCACACTATACTCTTTTCAAATATACTCGGCCCTACTTTATCCAAAGGGTTAAGCACTAATAAGTTAAATAACAGCCAACTTGCTTAGAACATATATTCTCATGTCCAATAGCATTTCGAAACAGATAAACTAGGCAGAGCTGAACGTCTGAGTTTCTCTTCAAGCACTCGAAGTCATGGTCTCATGGATAGTGTCAAACAAATCCTATCTCCTGCGGTCCTGTCCCCAAATACTCTTGCATTTAATGAAAAAACGCGCTTAGGGTGATTTTTGCATTGCAAGGATTTTCATTTTCGAATATGAAGGTGGATAAAAATCTAGAGCAACTTGCCAATTTAACCTTTATTTTCTAGGAAAAGATTTTGTGCCGTTCCTTCTCGATCCCATCTCCATCTCCCCACTGATGTACTTGCTATCACAGAGGAGAGGTCAGACAGCAACCAATGAGAGATCAGAGATGAAAGGTGGTTGCGAGAAATAGGAGACAGAAATCCTGGCAATGGCCTACCACATCAACACATCCCTACATATTCCTCCTCGGCCCTCATTTCTCTATAGCTTGTGAAAACAGAAAGAGAAACAGCCTCATAGGGCATGTTCCGAAGGACACAAGATCTTCTTTTGGGGCACACTAGTGTATGAAACCACAAGGGTGATTCAACTTACCATTGTCGGAGAAGACAAACAAGAACAGAAGGAACGACCTACCATATGGTATTTATATATGCTCCTTCTATGGTCCTCTTGAATATATGAAACACATGTATATATGTGAACCCAGCTACCTCACTAATCTCCCCTTGCAGTTGAGCTCTGCTCACTCTCATGGCACAAGGTGAGGAGAGTTTGTGGTGCATGGCAAGTGGCGATCATTGTAGAGCTACATCATTCAGCCAAGCAATAGCATGCGGAACCCAAAGGCGTGCTTCTGCTGCACAACCTGCCAATTTCTTGTACTGCTTCTCCTTTCTACTCTATCGCTCACTCCCTCTGCTATTTCTCTCTTGCTACTACTAGTAAATGCGAAGACAACACAGCTAAAGCTCTTTTTGCACAGTTGCTATAAAATAGTGTTTCCCATATCCTCTTTTTTAACTATCTTTATAACAAACTCTCCTGTATATATATTCCAAGCTTTCTCTCATTGGATTACACCTGTTCCACAAACCAAATAGTTTCTTAATGCCTAAGGCCTTGATCCTGCAAGTGATCTTACCTTCCTGCTCCTCTTTTTTAGCCCTCATCCTTATCTGTACACCTCTGACCCTCACTTTCAGTCATTGCCTTTTACCTTCTTGAAAATTTAAGCTTTTATCTGCTTTGCCTTATATTGCATATGGCTGCCATTGGTGCTGAACTCGCTGCACTACTGCTTGGTCCAGGGAATTGCAACCTGCAGCTGCTCCTTATTACTTTGGTGAGTTGGAGGAGGCCCTTATCCATGGCACCCGTACTGCTGCTGATCATGGTATGATCGGAAGTGATGTGGACACCGAGTGTAAGAGTAAGACCGCCTTTTTCTCTACACCTGCTTTAATCCAAAACTTAACCACCCGTGGATTCTGCTTCTTTCTTTGCTTTGCTGCCCTCCCCACGATACTGCAGTAGATAAGCATTAAGCACAGGGTAGCATGACTTGACTTTTGCCTGGCTAAGCACAGATTAGCCATGACCGGATGCAGTTGGGCCGGACTGGGAGACAGCATAAATTGTGTGATCCCACAGGCTGCAGAGAGGACACCTCACTCCCCTCTTCTATCTCTGACCAATTTTGCTGCCTCTTGGAGATAGAGCCTTGAAAAGACCTTTAATTCCATTTGTATGTATGCAGCAGCTGGATACCTTGCAGCTAGGCCCCCCACACTGGAGATCTTCCCTTCATGGCCAATGAGTCATCTACAGCAGCCATACAGTGTAAGCACTGCTTCTATTTCGTCATTTACAGTACCCTACAGTTCCTTGCTGACCAAACCGGACAAAGGTGTTCTTGGTTAATTAACTGCTCACTGGCTTCTTCTGTCTGCTCCTCTTGATGAATTGCTGCGCAGGGTAACTCGCACTCAGTAGGGAGCACCACTGACTCGAGCTCAGGTCAGAACAGTATGCCACAGACCGAGTTGGTGTCCCCAGGGAGCATGAGGGCCGACTCTGGGCAGCAGCAGGAGGTTTTGATGGTGACCGTTGATGACTACAACTACGAGCAAGGACTCGGAGCGGCAGCAACCACAGCTCCAATCTTTCAGCAGCATGCAGCAGGCCAAGAGAAGGTAATAGCTAGTGACATGATGATACTATTCTGTCTAGTCGATAGATTACTAAAGATTCTGGAGAAATTACTCAAAAAAAAAAAAGATTTAGAAATTTTTTTTTTTTTTTGAAAGCAAACGGGGAGAGCTTCCCACCTAATTTCATTCCATATTAAGTAAGCTTTACAATGAAACTAAAGATTATGGTATTGTTACTTAGAGCCATTACAACATCTATTCTTCTGGGAAGCTCGAATAAGTTTGAAGTTTTCAGATGCTTTTTGAATAGAGAAAGTCACTTTTTTTTTTTTTTTGTTTGAGGAGGGGTTGTAAAGTAGTACGTTTCTTGAACGACTGGAAAGTTGGGTCAACCCTCAAAAAGTAGGTAATACCATTTTTCAAATACCATCTGGTCAAGGGTTTTTTCAGGAAAAAAAAATAGAAACAAAAACAAAGAAACCAAATGATGGTTCGGGCATGCTTCTACTTCCTTTCTGCCTCCATTGGGAAAGACAATAAAAATAGTTACAGATGCTCTTCTGATGGCTTATGTCGTTGAGCTGATGGAAATATTGTGGAATGGAGGGTGAACATGTAAAGAGCTGCTATCTAAAAGCAATAGTAAATTGCTGCAAATCCCTTTGTGTTCGAATATAAACCATGAAGGCAGATGCCCTCTCATGGATGCTCTAAGAGATGTGATCAGAGCTTTGTACTGTAACGAAGCAATTTGCCGATAATAATAAAAGCTTTGTTTGTTGTAAAAAAAAAAAAAGCAACAGTAAATAAGTAGTAACACCCAACAGGAGATTTTGGCTCCAATATACTTACTTTCTTGATGCTGACTTGGTATCTTGCTATAGAACTAGCATTGCACACTGCTCTTTAGCGCATCTTTGTATTTAAGAAGAAGAGTTTTTACACCGCCGCCTACTGGGTGTTCAATAGGCACCGCCTCCCTTGTCATTTTACACTGTGCAGGGAAAAGCATGGATCCACAAGAAAAGAAGGCAAGCTGTTAGATGCCAAGGTTTGGTAACATTGCTAACATTTTATTGCTTGCATGGCACTACAGTTTTGCCATACTCTTAAGTCTTAATCTCTTATATCATTCTAAAATTTAGACTGAGAGGCGATTGGCTCAGAACAGAGAAGCTGCAAGAAAGAGCAGGCTGAGAAAAAAGGTGCAAAGCAAAATAGAGAAAATGCTTAGATGAACTGGTACCATATATCTAACAAAGATATATTGTTTGACTTCAGGCCTATGTACAGCAGTTAGAGACAAGTCGGATTAGGCTTCAGCAAATCGAACAAGAGCTGCATGGAGCACGTTCACAGGTCCAAGTTCTCTAGAAGCCTCAGGAGACAGGACATAAAACATTTGATTTAGTATTTGCATAGTGTTACAGTTGCCCAAACATGGATCGAACGCCTCGTAGGTCAGCTTGACCAAAGGGCACGCTTGATTGAATTGAACTTGCAAATGTCTTAGTTACAATGGGGGTGGCTGCTGCTATATAGCAGAGCTCCTTGCCTTTACTTAGGGGCTAAGCAACTCTAGACTTAAGGGCCAAGGCAACTAGACTTAAGGGCCAAGGCATCCCTACTTTGCATGAAAGTAAATGCAGGAAAGTAAGATACAAGTGCTAGGGATTAACCGCTATCAATCTCCCCCTAAGACCTAGCACTACTTCAGCTTCTTCAGACCAATCCTCCCCTCATCTCCTGAAATTTTGATCTTCCCGAGACTTGGTAAGAATGTCGGCCAACTGATCTCTTTGTGGGGATGTAGGTGGCCTTGATGCTTCCATCTTCCGCACATTCCCCGATGAAATGGAACTTGGTCCCGATGTGCTTGCTCCTCGCCATGGAAGACCGGATTCTTGGCCAATGCGAGAGCAGACTTGCTGTCCACCCTCAGCCCACAACCTCCACGCCTCGCCCCAGCTCCCCCGAGCAGCCCAGGACAGCCACGGGCTTGCTTCGATGCGGTGGTGGCGGCGACGTACTCGCCCGCAGCCTGACGGGGCCACCACCTTCTGCTTGACCGATTGCCACCGATGAGACAGCCGCCCAGAAGAACATCGCTCCACCGGTGCTCCGGCTTGTGTCTACATCGCCGGGCGAGGTCGCCGTCGCAGCAGCCAATGAAGCGTCGGCGGAGTCCGGCGCTCTTTTGTAGTGGAGCCCGAAGTCCAGCGTCCCTCGCCACATACCGGAGCACGCGCTTCACGACTGCAGGTGCTCGGTTGTGGGCCGCTCCATGAACCGGCTCGTAGTAGCCGACGGCGAATGCCAAGTCTGGCGGGTGTGCACAAGGTACCACAGGCTTCCCATCACCGATACATCGTCGCATCCACCTCCTCCGCCGTGCTCTCCTTGCTCGCCTTCGCCTTCTCCTCCAGCCCAGGTGGCTGCTGATTGCAGTCCACCATGTCTCAGCTCGAGAACCCGCCGCCGTAGTTGGGATCGGCGCGGCGTGATGCCCTTGGCATCTGGGTGGACCTCGACGCCGAGGTAGTGCGCGCAGAGCGAGCCGATATCACTCATCTCGAATCGATCCTTCATGGCGGCCTTGAAGCTCTCCACCTCCCTCCAATTAGCGCCATTGATGATCAGGTCGTCGACGTAGACGCCGACCAAAGAACAAAGTCCTTCACTGCCGCGGGGCCACACCGCCGCCTCATGCGCGGCTCGCTGAAGCCCATTCCGCTTCAGCGTGGCGTCCAGCTTCGTTCCTGTGAGCGCGCCTGCCGCAGCCCGCATAACAACGCCTTCTTCAAAGCGGTACACCTTGCCTTCTTCTCCGACGATGGCGGCCCGGCGGCTGCCGCACGTACACCTCCTCCTTGAGGTCACCGTTGAGGAAGGCGGACTTCACGTCCATGTGGTGGACCTTCCACCCTTCCTGCGCCGCCCAAGGCGAGGAGCATCCGCACAAACTCCATCCTCGCCACCGGCGCGAACGCTGCGTCTTCAAGTCCACTCCCCTCCGCCGCAGAAGCCTCGCGCCACCAGCCTCGCCTTGTGCTTGGTGACCACCCCTTCTCGTCCTTCTTGAGCTTGAAGACCCACTTCAGCGAGATCGGGCGGTGGCGGTCGGGAGGTCCACGAGCTCCCAAGTCCGGTTCTTCAACCGACCGGAGCTCTGCTTCATCGCCGCCTCCCACTCAGGGATGGCCCTTGTCCTCCATGTGGTTGACCGGCTCGATCCCCGGCGTGCGTGAGGTTGAGCGAGCGAAGAGCCGCTCGCTTCGCCCCGGCGGCAACTCATCCCCGATGATGTTCGTCACCGTGCGGTAGCGGAGTGGTTCGTCGTCGTGTACGCCGCCCGCCAGCCGCTCCTCGTCATTCTCTCCAGCCGGCGTAGCGCCGACGATCGGGCGCGGGGCGTGGCGCGCATTGCCGCCGCGTGGTTGGTGACGCCCGGGGCGAGGAGTTCCCGAGCTCTCCCCGCCGGGCGCCACTCGCTCCCGAGCTGGAGCAGGGGATGGCGAGCTTGGCGCGGATGCACCGGAGCGGAACTTGGTGACGGTGTCTGGCTCCCCGATCCTGCGTCCTCCACCGCCGATGACGAACTCCTGCCCGCCTGAGCCATCTCCTCTCCTCCCTTCAGTGAGTCCCAGCCGCGGCTCTCGTCGAAGATCACATCTCGCGAGACACGCACGCGCTGGGTGGACGGGTCGAGGACGCGGTAGGCCTTGGCGCCGTCCGCGTACCGATGAAGATCCCGGCCGGCCATGATCGTCCGGCTTCTTCACCAGCGACAGATCCTTCACGGCTGACGACGCAGAGCGTGCGCGCGCAGTGCCCCACCTGCGGCGCTTGCCGTGCCGGGCCTCAGACGGCGTCATGCCCTGCGGCGCCTTGGTCGTGGGCCCGGTTGAGCAGGTGGGCGGCGACCCGCACAGCCCGGCGTGCCGGCAGACTCCTCGCCTCGCCAGCGGCCCGGGCCATGGCGACCACGGCTCGTTCCGCGCTCCACGACGCCGCTTCGCTGCGGCGAGTGAGGGGCGCCGTAGTGGCGCTGGATGCCCTCCTCCTCGCAAAGAGGGCGGTGAACTTCGCCCGACGGTGAACTCCCCCCGCCCATTGTCCGCGGGCGCTAGCTGCGCGGCGCAGCTTGCCGCTCGCGCCTCGCCCGAGCCGCAAGGTCTTGATGGCATCCGCGGCCATGTCCTGGTCGCCGAGCGCCACCCACATGTACCGGCGTGGCGTCGTCGACCAGCAGCGAGAAGTAGCGCCGCCACCGGGAGTCGCCGGCGTGATCGGGCCCGCGAGATCCCTCGCACAAGCTCCAGCCGATCCTCGCGCGGTACTTGGCCTCTCCGAGGAACGGCGCGCGACGGTGCTTGCGGATGACGCGCGTGTCGCAGAACTGCCGACGTGCCCGATCGCCGGCAGCCAGCGCGCCATGCCCCCTCCTTTGACAACCTCGGCTAGCCGCATCGAAAATGCAGATGGCCATACCTCTCATGCTCATGCCGCCACGCCTCATCATCCTTGCGCGCGGCCACACACAACGGCTTGGCGGTGTTCATGTGCAGATGAGCCGGCTGGCGCTCCGCCGCACCTTGACGAGGAGCCGCTCCGACCGGTCCCAAATCCGCAGCAGACCATCCTGATCCGCACCCGAGAGCCTCCCTCGTCGAGCTGCCCCAAACTCATGATAGAGTTCCAGGAGCGCCGGGATGTAGTACACCCCGTGAGCACCCCTTGCTCGCCGCTCTGGCCTCGAAGATGATGGACCCGACGCCGTGGATTTCCACCTTTGACTCATCGCCCGAACTTCACCGTGCCCTCGGCCATAGTGTCCAGGTCGGTGAAGAGCTCGCGCCGCCGGCCATGTGGTGCGCGCGCGCGCGGTGTCCGTACCCGCCCATCAATCTTCTCGGCGGCGAAGAGGCTCGGAGTGGAGGAAAGCCGTCGCTTTGCTCTGAGATGTCACGCGGTACCGACTTGGCGTAGAAGGAGGAAGCTTGAGCCCTCGCCGCCGCCTCCGCGCGTCCATCTCCACGAACCCGCACGCCAGGAACAGAGCTGCATCGCCCTCTGCTTCTGCAACGTGCGCCGCACCTCGATTGCGGCGAGGTTGGGGGCAATCCCGCGCCCAGTGGCCGGCTTGGTTGCAGTTGAGGCAGGTGTCGTCGCGTCCCGGCCGCCGATCGCACCGCCTCTCCCCCCCTTGATCGCCCCCTTCCCCCTGTTCTTCTTGCCACCGCTGGGACGGCGATGCGGCCGCCATCCTTCGACGACCCGGCGCCCTCCCTCTTCTTCTTTCTTCTTGTCGAAGGCCCGCCACTGCTCGGCGGTGTACAGGAGCTTGCCGGTGTTCGCCTCCGCCTCCGGCACCTTCTCTCGATCCTGGACCGACTTCATGTGCGCGGTGACGTCCTCGATGGTGAGCTCGCGGAAGTCGAGCAGCGTCTCAATGGAGAGCACCAGCTGCTCATACTTCTTGGGCATGCACCGGAGAAACTTCTCCACGGCGCGGCCCTCGTTGAGATCGGTGTCGCCGTTGTGCGCCATCTGCTCCATGAGGTTGGTGAGCCGCAGCGCAAAGTCCTCGACTTGCTCCCCCGGCTTGAAGGTGAGACCTTCCCACTTGCCGCGGAGCCGCTGCAGCGTGGCGCGCGCGCCGCGCTCTCTCCGACGCGCCCGCGGGCGACGCCTCCCGAGCGAGCTTGGCCGCCGTCCTCTTCCCGGCGATCGCGGCACAACTCCGGCGGCACGCCGCCGCTAGCGCCTCCGGGGCCCGCCGATCCTCCTCGTAAAGAGACGGCGCCCGTAGTGCACGGCCTCCCGGAGACCGCGCCTGGAGCTTCACCTTCATCGGCGTCCACTCGTGGTAGTTGAGCCGGTGAGTTGGGGCCGTGCCGCCGCCGGATCCTTCCGGTACACCTACACCACCGGAGAACGCCCCGCGTCGCCGCGCCCCGCGCCGCCGGAGAGAGCGACCGCCACGGCGCCGCTCGGTCTCGATCCTCCAGCCCCGCGTCGCCTTCTCTCCCTCCTCCCGCTTCACCTCTCCTCGCGCAGAGCCGCTCCAGCCAGCCCACCGCGGCCCGAGCCACCGCAGCCTCCGCCCCGCGCCGCATACGCCACCCACTGCCGCGCGGCGATGCGCTCCTCCGGCTCCCCGAGCCCTCGGCAGCACCCTTGACGCGCGGTGGAACCGACTTGCCTCGCATCACCTGGCGGCGCGCTCGGCCGAGGTAGGTAGAAGCCATGGTGGTGGGGATGGTGGCGGCGGCCGGTGGGAAGACAAGGCTAGAACACTAGGCTCTTGATACCAATTGTTGCCCAAACATGGATCGAAACGCCCGCAGGTCGCCTTGACCAAAGGGCCGCTTGATTGAATTGAACTTGCAAATGTCTTAGTTACAATGGGGGTGGTGGTCGCTTATATAGCGTAGAGCTCCTTGCCTTTACTTAGGGGCTAAGCAACTCTAGACTTAAGGGCCAAGGCAACTAGACTTAAGGGCCAAGGCATCCCTACTTTGCATGAAAGTAAATGCAGAAAGTAAGATACAAGGGAAAAAAAAAAAAGGATTAAATGGGTACTGCAATCAGGGATTAACCATGTGGTGGTGTAATGTTAAAATGGTTTCAGGGTCTGTTCCCGGGAGGCGGTGCAGCTGGAGATTTGAGTTCAGGTAACCATCTCATTCATCGGAACAAAACCTCACCACCCAACCGGTTGATGTTCAAGGTCTTCAATTTGGATGTGTTATCGTTACAGGCGCTGTGATTTTTGATATGGAGTACGCCCGGTGGTTAGAAGATGACACCAAGCACATGACAGAGCTCCAGGCCGTGCTGCAGCCTCAAATTATTGATGCAAACCTGGGGGGCCATCGTTGAAGAGTGCATGCGGCACTATGATGAGCTGTTCCACCTGAGGGCTATGCTTGCAAGATCCGATGTCTTCCACCTGATGACTGGCTTGTGGGCAACCACGGCTGAGCGATGCTTCCTCTGGATGGGCGGGTTCCGTCCTTCTGAAATCCTCAAGGTTAGGTATCTCTCTTTTCTTCAGGGAAAAGCACCATTTTTTATCCAAACGAACAGCACAGTTTATCAGCACAATGTCATTAATTGATGATCGACTCTTCTCTGTTGGTTTGTGATCAGATGCTGATACCGCAGCTTGATCCTCTTACGGAGCCACAGCTACTAGGGATGTACAATCTGCAACGGTCGTCGGAGCAGACTGAGGAGGCGCTTGGGCAGGGGCTTCAGCAGCTGCACCAGTCACTGGCGGATGCAGTGGGCGCTAGTCCTCTCAGCGACGGTGCAAATGTCGCCAACTACACTGCTCTCATGGCCCTAGCACTTGACAGGCTCGATACCCTCGAGAGTTTTTACCGCCAGGTCAGTTTTACTGTTCGTTCCATATAGGTGTCGCAACAAGCTTAAACCCATTAGCTTTGACTAACCACGTTCGTCACTTCATCATATAGGTAGAAATGCAATGCTACAATTATTTGAAGATAAATTTTTTAGTCATAAGAGTATATTATGTTAACATTGATCTCAGTTCGCTAACTGTAAAATAAATGTTGCTTTTATTTCTCTTGCTGGATAGCAGAAAGCAAGCTACAATTATCTTAAAATGTAACATAACCAAGTTTGCGTGCTTAACCCTCTAAACATGCAGATAACATCATTAGCACTTTCCACCATTCATCATTAATCTGTATTTATATGTGCACCTATCCGTTTCTATGTTTGTGGTACCGGCTACATATATTCGATGCTTTCTCCAGGAATTGGTAATAGGGCCCCAGCAGAAGCAAAGGTTCTTTTCTACTATCACATAAAACAAATGTATACTCGTAGACATGACCACCTATCTCTTTCTATGAAAAGGCAGAGTAAGAATGTGATGGCCACCTTACTACAAAGTTATGAATGAACTAATAATACATCAGCCCTGTTCCTATTTCTGAGCATATATATCCTTATTTGCTCTCCCTTGTATTTTGCTGGTAGTTGAACAGATGCATGAGCATATATATCATCCAAAAGGCCTTTTATGAGAGTGGAAACCATGATAATGTGCATACTTAGGATAGGTTCTATTATAAGGTCAAAAGAGAATGGAGTCTATAATAGTATAGCCGAAACAACACACATTCCTGGAGCACGGGCTTAGACTATGCTCAAACAGCAATCCAGACCATCGATTTTATTGCTGGGCAACCAAACATGTCCTTAGACTATGCAACAGCAGTAAAAGCTGTAAAGCTTTGAGCCTGTGTATATCTCGCGCACGAGCACGGGCTTTCCTGTTACCAACTAGATCCGGCCGCACAGGTCCGCAGGCCGTAGCTGCCAATTATTTGCGCTCCTGAATGCGACGTGTCGATCGAGCCGCCCGTCCACGGCTATCTGACACCTCTGTTCATCGTTTCCCATGCCTACTGACGACATTGCGTGCTGAGTACAGGCGGACAGTCTGAGGCAGCAGACGTTGCACCAGATGCGGCGGATCCTGACGACTCGCCAGACGGCCCGGTGCTTCCTCTCCATCAGCGAGTATCACCGCCGCCTCCGTGCCCTCAGCTCCGTCTGGGCATCCCGCCCTCCAACCGAGTAAGCCCCATCCATCGATCGAATCCTCTCTCTTGTGTCCATGCATGAACTCACACGTCACGCCTCTCACTATTGGCATTATGGCAAAGCTGGCATTGACTCTTGGCATGGCAAAATGACTCTTCTCTTTGTTGGCAGGAACGTCGTCGCCGCCGCCGCCGTCGCAGAGAATGTCAGCCCTACAGGGACGACGATCGAGCAAGGTCTCCGTCCGTACCACCAAAGCCACCAGTTCCCTGGCTTCTGAGTTCTGATCGAAGGAAGGTTCGATGCATGGCATGGTAGTAGAAGCTAGGGTACAGATTCCGCGCCGTCAGTGGTGGCGAGTGGACGACGAGAGGTCCGATCGAGGGCCGGGGACAGATTGTACTAGTGTTTTTTTCTATCATTAACATATTCATTCATCGAGAATATAATGGAACATCAAACATGCATCATCATCATATCACTACGAAAAAAGAGCTCCACTTGTCTTTGTTCCGCTGGCTCTTCAACTCAGCCAAAGGTTAGCGCCTTCAGTCCTCAGCTAATTAAAAAGCCTCTGAAAAGTTGGTGCAAAGAGAGGCCGAAAGAGAGGGCCGCAGGTGGGACGCCGACCGACGTGTTGCTGCGCCGATCGATGCTGATGCTATCATTTTATTGTGGGTAGTTCATCCGTTTCAGAAACAGGCAGAGTTGCAGAGATCATCAGTGGGTAAACAATCCGAGAGCATGAGCGTGACAAAGGCCGAATGGATAAACATTGATCCATATCCGGTTCGTATTAACAATTTGGCTAGGCATACGTTGTTTTTGTTTATTTACGCACGATGCCTTCAGAAAGCAAGCTTGCCTTTCATTACTCTTGAATCTTGATGATTGATACTCCTAGGTGCATAGAGGTACAGTCACGACGCGATTAGTTTACACACATCTACCGTTTTGGTGGTGTACGACGGTGCACCACGTGTCGAACGAAGGACGGAGCAGACCTCACCACGCTACAAATTGTGAACCAGCGTTATTTACAGTAAATGTGGCCCCAACCTGACCTGTTTGAACAAGACATGCCATGTTGATTAGTCAGTTGGCGATCAACTAATTATAGATTTTGCTAAAAAACATAGTCAATCTATTAATCTTCGTTTTCCTATATCCAAACCGCCCTAACTACAGAAGAAGCTACGACAACTACCGCGAGGACCCCAACCCCTCGTTGCGGCAACTCTTCATTGGAGAGAGGCCGAGGCGGTCGAGGTGCCGCGCTAGCCGACGCCCGATCGTTGGTGACGACTAGATAGTTCGATTAGTGAGTAATAGCATCTTAATTTCCTTCTACTAGGGAGGGTTGAACTAATTGTACAACTCTTTTCCCAACTAGCTAGTGCGTCCACCGTGGCACGTCACTGTAACATTCACTGTTTTCTACTTAATACAAAAGAAACACAAAGCTTTTGCGTATTTGAGAAAAAAAAAACTATAGAAGAAGCTAAGGGCCTATTTGGATAACCCTCATCTAAAGTTTAGATCTCTAAAAACATTAGAGCAATCACTTTTTTTGAGGTCTCTATTGTGAGGTGGACTAAAGTTTAGAGCTAACTTAGAGTTTAGAACACCTATTTGGAGTTGTAGCTCTAAAGTTTAGAGCAGAGGATCCAAATAGGCCTGAGCATCTATGTGCATGTTAGAAACGTTGGAAACAAATACTTGCTAATTGAGTGTTTTCCCCTTTATAAATCTTGAACTGAGAACTACTCTCTATGTGTTAAAAATGGAGGAGATGAATGTTTATCTCGAGAAGAGTTGAAACTTAGATATAAGTAGGCAACCTTAAAAACTGCAAATGCAATGCATATATCATGTCCACTGCCTCCATACCTTGATATTAATCTACAATGTATCCTTCCTCGAGCATCATATAATTGTAGCGGTACATTCACAGCCAACAAGCATCAACATCCGTTAATATTGTGCAATGTAATATGATGCAAGGACATGATGTAACCACGAGTATACTTGCCACATATTGCATATACATCCACCATCATGAACAAGTTACTCTAAAGAATAAGTGAATTCATAGTTGAGTATGTTATGTTGGTTTAGTTAATATTATGACAATGTCCATGTAGAATAAGTAACAAGTCAAGGTGTAACAAACAACCACTATGTTTACTTTTCTGGAAAGGAAGATACAAGAATGTGAGCCGAATGCGCACCAAATATTCGTCACCTCAGAACACATGCATACTCACACAAAGCATGTATACGAAAAACACATAAAGTGTTCCTAAGGTGAGCACCAACGTTTTCTTAAAACACCAAACAAACAAAAAAACAACAGCAGACTTCACATTTATTCACTACTGTAATCCTCGAATTACCTTGGCAGCCAATAATTTTCTTGAGTGCCAAAATGAAACCGCCAAGGAAAGGATAGTTTCCTTGAACTCTCAAAGGGAACATATTTCCTTGGCGGTTGAAGTAAACCGCCAAGGAATATGGGTGTTTCCTTGGCGGTTTCTAAGCACCTCTAAGGAAATTACTCATTTCCTTGAGTGTTATTCTTAACCGCCAAGAAAAATTCCTATTTCCTTGGGTGTTGTTCTAAACCGTCAAGTAAATTATCATTTCTTTGGGGGTTATTGAATTGTCTTGGAGGTTGACAGCCAAGGAAATGCTTATAAGTATTTTGGTGATTTCAACTAAAAAAAAAAATTTCAAACAGATGTCCAAAAATCCTAAGATTTGGCATGGGATCATAATATACTTGTATTATCTTGCCATAAAATTTTCAAGTCATATTAATAAAGTAGAATGTACATTATTCAAGAATAGACAGATCTCTCACATTAGTTATATAACTTTGTGAGACATGTATCCATTTGTGAACAATGTATAGTACCACTTTGTTTAAATCATTTCATTTTTTTATATAAAGATTATATACCGAAATCATGTTGTTATGCAAGTTTGTTGAATTTTCTAACAAAGTTTATACATTACTATAATTATCTTATTGTAATTTGGAGATAGAACTATGAATTGTCCCTAACAAACAAATTTTTTTTTTGTCTAACTCTAAGATATTGGCTTGAATGACATGCATGGTCCAAAATATACTTTTATGAATATTTTCTAAATATATTTCCATGAACATTGTGGTTTATTGTTAACCATGAAAGAAGTTTGGAAAACGGATATGTTCTTGGGATTTCTGGATCAAATTATTTTAGATGGTTACAATTTACAACTTTGTTGATTGTGCTTAGTAATTGGTACTTTGTTCTATTTCTAATGTAGATATGCAACAAGCAAATGTCTGACTTGGACCAAAAGATAGTGTGGGTGAGAGGGCTTGACACAGGAGTTAGCAATATCCCTACCACTTTGGAAACTATAAGTGACTTGTATGGACTTCATGTCCGGATGAATGGTAAATGCACTTGTAATACTCTTGTATGGATATGTTAATGTCAATATAATGGTTGGGCTCCTTAATGTCTATATGCTTTCATCATGTGTCAATTGAATATAGTGACTGAATGTTAGAATATATTGATTATTGCATTAATTTTTTTTTTAGCATAGATTTCCTTGGGGGTAGGCCTTCAAGGAAATAGAATTAACTTGGCGTTCAATGGGAGTCAAGGAAAACTGTAATTTCCTTGAGGTGAAGAGTAGCCAAGGAAACAACAATTACCGTGGCGGTACCCACTGTTTCCTTGAGGTTGTTGGCACTCAAGAAAATTCATTTACTTGATCGTTGTCGACCCTCAAGGAAACTTCTTTCCTTAGCGGTTGTAATATTTCCTTGACCATTTGGCAAATTTAGTCAAATCGTGATTTCCTTGGCGGCTAGCCTCCAAGGAAATTATCCTTGAGTGCTAAAACCGCCAAGAAAACTAGTGTTTGGTGTGTTTAGAAGTGTTCGCGTTTGGTCGGAACAAACGCTAAAACTTCGCTTCGCTACCGTTTCGTTCGCGCGACTTTGGCATGAAAAACTTTTGGTGCAATTTTTCGCAAACGAACGCACCCACCCACCCCGTTTGGTCCAAAACACATGTTTGGCGCGTTTAGAAGTGTTCGCGTTTCGGTCGGAACAAACGCGCGAAACTCGCGCTCTATTCTGGAGTGTGTTTGCTTGACGGTTTGTGGTCAAGGATCATTTCCTTGGCGGTTTTACTCCTTTCCTTGGCGGTTTTGACACTCAAGGCAATTCGGGATTCTCGTAGTGATTGTCGAAAAACTATATAAAAAAAAAACTTTGTTATATAGAGAACACCACGATATACAACTATCGTGTCATGATTTTTGGAGTTTGAAAACTCTAAGATGTCCAAAATTTAAGTCTGTAATCCAACTGAACATTTTTCAAACGATTGAAGAACCAAGACAAGCGTAACTAGAGTTTGCACTGTACTAAGCATATGGAAAGATTATGACATTTCATACGACCCCATTTGAGCAACTAGGCGACCTCCTTTTCTTACAGAGAATACTACTGGGCTACGTCTGGGAGGTGTGAAATTCGAAGTAGGGGTCGAGAGCTCATTTTTTTTTTTTTGGTTAATTGCCAGTGAATTGAATTGGCCCATTCTCGTCGTAGTTCAAATCGCCTACAGAATGGGCCGCAAGACTGTTTAATCCATACCAGGTGGCCCGTTTTGGTCCAGTGGTAGCAGCCCAACATATAACCTTTTTTTCTTATTTTTCTGAGAAGCCCAACACATTACTTGACAGGTCCTATTCGACGCCAACACCCTTTTACCGCACCTAGCATACCAGTGGGGCCCTGCTCTGCCCCATCCAAAAAAACCAGTGGGGCCTGCGGCTGCCGGCACCCCCGCGGTTGCAGGAACAACGACAACGCCTCACCGCACCGGTGCCGCGTTTTCTCACGCCGGCTAGATCAGCTGCGCGAGCGCGAGTTCGTGACCCGTTTAGCGCGGACGACGCGCGCGGCGGGCGGCAGCCAAAGCTACAACCAACCTGCCGCCCGCCTTTTCGTTCGTCGACGCGCATGGGCGCGGGACGGGACCGCGCGCCTCGTCGTGTTTGATCCGTTGGAGAGGGTGAAGCAACCAGCAAGAAACCCAGGTGGACTAGCTACTAGCTAAACACAGTGCCGCTGCCGGGCGCCGGCCGGGGTCGGTCATCCAATGGCGACCATGCACCACAAACAGCACGCCGGTTGACTCAGCTGGACGCGCGCGCGCGCGGTGGACTCGACTCGACCGCGAGTTTGACACCTGCTCTCCTGATCGCCCGCTGGCTTCCGTCACCGCCGATGATCCGTTCATCGGTCGTCCACCAATACACTACCACTGCACACGGTACTGCGACCTCCACTTCGAAAAGAAGGGCCCCACCATCCTATATATAGCTCACCAAGTTAGAGCAACCCACTTATAGATCAATGGATCGATGCATAGATATGATTTTCAGCTGGCCCCTTTTTAGTCTTTTACATATGTGTGAATGTACACACGCTAAACTAGCCAGCTGGCGCGATGGAGAGGCCGGGGACTGGTAGCCTATAATCTGGTCTGGTACTCATGTACATGCATCCATGTATGTCAAACGCGCTGACTGTTCTGTGCCAATGCCATGATGGTTTATGTATGCTTTTTTGACGAAGTCTGTATATGTGTGGCTTGTTCTAAGTAAAGCGGTTAAAGTTGCATCAGGTGTATGCGTCAGTGACGACCGGCGACTTGAATATTTGGCACCTTCTCATGATGGAAATTGAAAAACAAAATTACGTTCAGATATCTTGGATTTTCAACCGGCTTTGTGTTCGAGGTGATTGATGATCTATCGGTACGGTGATGGGAATTTAACTCCTTCAGCGTGCCCACCACGACTTATAATCGTCTGTGTGCAATATAGAGGTACAACCACACATTAATCGAAGAACCTTTCAGGAAGTCGAGAGAACTCCGATTCAAGTGTTCGGGCTAATCAAGGAAGAGTTGGGGTTGTTGACGCAGGCTTGCGGACGTCCGGTAGTTTCATAATAGAGTCTAATGTTTTATGTGTTTGTGCTCTCTGGTTTCCTAATGTAATAAGACTGTAAAACATTGTCTTGCTCTTCTTCTTATATGACATAGCAGAGCTCCTGCTAATTTTTCAAAAAAAAAAAAACACACACACACACAATACGTACCGAACTCCCTTGAGGGACAAGGATTTTCTTGAGTGCCAAAATAAAATCACCAAAAACGTTTCCTTGGCTAGGGGGCTAAGAAAATGCATACTATTATTGAGTGCTAAACCAAACTGCTAAGGTAAAATTGCTCATTCTCCTTAAGTGCTAGTCCAAATCCCGTGCCATATTATTACAAACCGTCAATGTAATTGCTTATTTCCTTGGGTGTTGTTTGAAACTGCCAAGATAATTCATATATTCCTTGAGTGCTATTTGAAACCACGAAGCCAATTCATATTTTCTTGGGTGTAATGGAAAACCGCCAAGGAAGCCAATTCAAATAGAGATACGACCTAAACCAAAGTTACAGTATTCTTTGCTTTAAAAAAAGATAGGTTTCGACAAGATCTAAAACTTTTGGGTTCAACTTTTCTATTTGAAATCATTTAGGGTCTATAATATTCATTACAAGCTTAAATAAAGTGAATACAAAACAAACGAATAAATTCACCTAGTCACATGTAACTTCGAGGTGTAGTGTGCTTCACGCGAAGTCGGGTTTTCGGTTGTTATTTTTTTTGCTCTTGCTTTATATTACCTTGGACGTTATTGGCTCTGAAGGAAACTAATTTACTTGGTGGATTGAACATTTTCTTGTCGCTTTGGAAAATTAGGTGTGGTCCTTTTGGGAGCCAACCTTTCCAAGAAAATCATCTTTGAGTTCCAAAACTGCAACAAAAAAAAAATCTCTTATCCTCTTTTTTTTTATGGAATTTGCTTGATGATTATAGACAAGTATTATTTCCTCTATAGCATAGAGGAACAAAGACTTCGTCGAGCACTGAATTAGATACTGTGATGGGCTCTGGAGATTATTTTGTGAGGGGCTCTTGAGTTCATTCCTCGCTAGACTTAGAGAGCCTTATCAACTCTTCCAACTAAGTAAGGTTCCGTACCATAAACGAGTCCTTTAGGGCACGCTGCCCGTAACCATGCAGGGGCTCCGTAATTAGCGGAGAGTCTATTTTGGCGATCGGCAAGGCGATTCAAAACCCGACCTCGATCTAGATCGTCCCGCCGACAATCTCGATCTTGCCGCGCCGCCGCCACGGGCGCCCACGCCTCTTCTCCACCACCGCAGCCGGTGGGAGACGGCCACCGCGATATCGACCGGTTAGCGCGTTAAGGCGCCGTCGACGACGATACCGCTAGGGTTTTGCCGCTTAGGGACTCTAGGTCGGGTTTTTTCCGCGGGCTGCGCTGTCGATCAAGCACCGCAGTTACCGGTTTTTGCCGTCCGGTCGGGTTGATCATGGCGACGGCCGGAAGTGGAGGATCGGGGAGGAAACCCTGAACCCTAACGTATCGGATCTGCTCCAAAAACTCCGGCTAACGGAGAGGAAGTGGAAGTGCTGGACTCGATGATGAGGAACTAGATGCAATGGAGCCGTGGAGAGTGTGCCCGGGTTTGGGAAGGTGTTGTCGCCGGTGCCGGTGCATGTGAGCAACGTGACGCTCAACCATGAAGGCGGCATGGGGTAACCCGGTTGGCTTCAAGATCCGGCGATTGCCGACAAGGGTGGTAATTTTTTTCGTGGTGGAGTTTGGCGCCTCCCGAGATCGGGAGAGGGTGTCGGGCAAAGCACCATGGATGGTTGGGAAATACTACATCATCGTTGCGGGAATATGATGAGAAACTAACCTGCAGCGAGAGATCAAATTTGATCAAGTGGAATTGTGGGCTCGCATCCTAAACCTGCCCCTAAGTTGGATGAATCGCTCGAGGGGCTCGAGGGCGATGGATCCGATTGGGAGAGTAGTGAAAATGGATGTGGATGCTGATGGGAAAGCGAGTGGTGCCTATCTACGTGCCCGGTTGCGATTGATATTGCTAAACCGGTCGAGAGGCATCTTGCTTCGGATGAACAGAACTAAGACCCTCGGTGGTTCCAAGTGCAATATGAACGCCGCCATACATCCGTTTCCACTATGGCTTGATTGGCCACTGGATTTGGAGTGTGCTACCCCCGCCGCCGATAATGAGGATGGCAAATTGCCGTATGATGTCAACCCGAGAGCCCCTAAAGAAAAGAAGCGCCACATCCAATCTTTTGCGGTTGCCGCAAATGAGTCCTTCGTAAGTGGATCGTCATCGGGGTTCGATCATCCAACCGGTCGAGGCGGACGGGTGACCGAGGACGTAGGTCCGATGATGGCTCTCGACGCCGCAGAGTCAAGTGGGGACTCGGAAGAATTGAGGTCCAATCCCCCCGCAAGCAAAACGAGGGGGAGAGGGGATACGGTGGTGCTTCGGCGAAGCTGGGGCTTTGCTAGCGTACATCTCGCTTTTTGATGAGATGGAAGAGGACCGAAGGGAAGGGACCGAGGAAGAGGAAGTCCAAGGTGCCCTCCAAACCTCTTGACCTTAATACTGCACTGGGAGAATCCAGTGCCCATGTTCCCGCGGGACTGCTGACTACTCAGGTAAATCAGCTGGGCTCCACAGCGGAGAGCAACGGGGGAGTATGATCGGTTCTTAAGAAGCAAAAGCGGGGAAACAACCAATCAGCAGGATCGGCGGCGGCCGCGACAACAAATTCCCCACCGGCACAATGAAATTCTATGCCTAAACCGGGCCGGGCGTGGGGAAGCTCGAGGCAGTTCAAGAAATCTGTAGCTTGATACAGCTACATGGCCCTTGTTTGGTTTTCTTGTCAGAAACATGACTTTTCTATGATCGGATTGATGTGTTGAAGCGCTCCCTAGGCATGCCAAATTGTATGGGGGTTGGGAGCTATGGAAGAGGTGGGGGACTAGCGCTCCTCTGGACACGGGAGATCAGTGTGCAATTTCAAAGCTGTGACAAAATGCACATTGATGTACTGATCTTGGACTCGATTACTCATGAGGCCAAATGGCGCTTCACTGGTTTCTATGGCGAAGAAAGGAGGGAGCTGGCACATAGAAGTTAGGAATGTCTAAGATTCCCCGAGATCTCATAGTTCTTTACCGTGGCTCTACGCAGTGACTTCAATGAGATTTTAGAAGCTACCGAAAGCGCTTTGGGGGTCGACCGCCCCGAGCGCTAGATGGATGGATTCAGGGACGTCGTTCAGTTTTGCGGCCTGCCGGACTTGGGATTCATTGGTTTGCCGTATACATGGGATAGTAGGAAATAAGGTGATGACAATGTCAAGGTGCGACTGGATATAGTACTTGCTTGTGATGGATTCCAAAACCTGTTCCGTGTGGTAAGGGTTTGGCACGAAAGCGCACCAATCGAGTCGACCATTGTGGGTTAATCATAGAATGCGCCCAAGGACGTCGGAGAGGGAGATCGAAGACGGCGTTTTTGATATGAAAACATGTGGCGGCGTCACCCGCCTACCCGAGGGCGTGGAAGAGGCCCGGCGAATCAAGGGGCGGGGTTCACTCGACCACCTAGCGCGTGGGCTTGACATCCATGGGTGCGCCGCTAATGGCTTGGGATCACAATACCTTTGGTTCCGTTCGAAGAAATTGTCAAAACTCCGGCGGACATGAACGAGCACGCGGCAACTCAATTGGCTCGGGCCCAACTAGAGAAGAAAGGCATTTATTGAAAGAAATCTCTCGAGCCGGCGGCAAGGGAGGAACTGATGGAGAAGCAACGCCGCGGTGGACTGCTACGGGAGGGGGATCGTAATATTGCCTTCTTCCGGGCCAAATCCAAAGAGTGGGCGAGATCAAATCAAATACGAGCCCTCTAGTGCGAGGATGGGAGAGTGTTCACCGATCAACAAGAGCCGGGAAAATGAGGCGCGTATGTTTTATGAAGCTCGCTCACTCAATAGGATAATCTTGACACGCAACCCATCTTGGAGAACGTTCCAAGGAAGGTGACTGGTCAGATGACTGATGAGTTGTCAAAACCCTTCACAGCAGCAGAAGTGCAGAGTGCTCGTTTTATGATGGGTGCCAATAAGGCACAGGGTCCAGATGGTTTCACGACGGGTTTCTACCAGCACCATTGGAGACTTCTAGGTCTGAGCGTGACCGGGGCAAAGGCTATAGTTTCTTAATTTGGGGGGGTCGGATGCCACATGAGGTGAACCAGACGACCATAGTGCTGATTCCTAAGGTGAAAACCCCAATAGAGATGAAGAATTTCAGACGGATCTCGCTATGCAATGTTCTCTATAAAATATGCTCAAGGGTCTTAGCTAATCACCGAGGATTTATCCGGATGAGATCATATCGAGGAACAAGGCGCCTTTGTCCTAGGGCGACTCTTTACGGATAACGTGTTGATAGCATATGAATGTACTCACTATCTCAAGAGAAAGAAGGGGAAGAATGGAGCTTGTGCGATCAAATTGGACATGGCCAAAGCGTATGATCGGGTTGAGTGGGAATATCTCATTTACAAATCATCTTTGAAGCTAGGATTCCCTTCAACCTTTGTTTCCTTGATCATGGAATGTGTAAGCTCGGTCTCCCTTTTGGTCGAGTTAATGGAAATCTCACGTAGTAGATAAACCCTAGTGGGGGATCCGCCAAGGTGATCCTATCTCCCCTATCTCTTCCCCGCCTCTGTGGCTGAAGGTTTATCATGTTTGTTGAAGTCAAGAGGCCCTGTTTCTCTGAGAGGTGTGCGCATGGGTATCCATGCCCCATGGATTTCATACTTGCTCTTTGCGGATGATTGCATAGTCTTTTCAGAAGCGTCACAGAGAGGGGCCTTGAGACTCCAAGAGATACTCGATGTGTACCATCGTGGTTCCGGGCAGCTGGTCAATCGGGACAAATCAGCAGTGTTTTTCAGCCAAAAATCTACACAGGAGATGAAAACTGAGGTCAGACACACGCTGAATATAGGACAGGAGGCCCTAGCTGAGAGGTATCTCGGTTTACCTACTGCTGTTGGGAGGTCTTTGACGGAGGCCTTTGAGTTTATGCCTACCAGGATTAGGAAGGTCATTGGCACGTGGAGTGGCAGGCAAGCAAGCCAAGCGGGGCGAGAGGTCTTGCTAAAATCAGTGGCGCAAGCAGTGCCCACGTACTCCATGAGCTGCTTCCTTCTCTCCAAGACAACGTGCAAAAAGATGAAAACTCCCATTGCCCACTATTAGTGGGGAGGGTCAGCTGATAGCAAGCACATACATTGGCAGAGGTGGGAGTCACTCACATACCATAAGAAGTTAGGAGGCATGGGCTTTCGAGATCTAAGAAAGTTTAACTTGGCTCTGCTTGGCAAACAAGGGTGGCGTCTTAGGACAAAACCGGAGAGTTTGTGTGCAAAGGTAATGAAGGGGAGATATTACCATGATGGGGACTTCCTAACCAAAGATGCGCGAAAGAATTCAAGTCGTACATGGCGTGCCATCCGGCCGGGCGAAGTGCTAACTCAAGGACCGATCAAGAGAATTGGTGATGGTTTTTCAACAATCTTCCATGTACTATGTCGATGTACGAAAGGGCACGATGCTTTTGGAACTAGGCAAAAACATTGGCCGGGTGAAGCCGCCGGAGTTGCACCCGCATTCATGGGCGAGATGACTTGGTCTCCGGCCGAAGTGGTGAGCGGAGAAGCCCAAGCCATGATCCTCATTGGGATGTACTCGTTGTGGTCACAAACGGAATGACCGCATCATGGGAAGAGGGAGATTTTGATTAAGGACGCCGTGAGGTGGACTATGGACCTTGCTTTCGAGCCGTGGCATGATTCGAGAAGGCGGCGGTGATGACGCCGTAGGCTGGTGAGAATAGATGGGAGCAACCATCTACCGGGTGGATGAAATGCAATGTGGATGGTGCCTTCTATGATCGGTAGTGGAGGGGCGCCACAGGGGCGGTCTTGCGCGATGAATCAGGCACTTTCTTCAGAGGAGGGGCTAAATGGCATGATCATTGCCTCAACGCTCTTTCCATGGAGGCATTGGCTTGCCGCGACGGCTTGGCGATGGCAAAGCACCCGGGAGTGCAGCGGGTATGGCTAGAGTCCGATTGCCAAGAGTCGACAAAGTTATGGGAGGCGGTGAGAATCATCGTGCAACGGTGATACCGGTTTTTGGCTGAAATTCGTGAATTGAGCTTGTACTTTCAGGAGTTTAGATTTTCTTATGCAAGTCAAAAATGTAATATGGTAGCCCATATATTAGCAAAGCAGGTTTTAGTGACACTAGGTCCGGGTGGTGGCAGATAACCCCGGCCTGTGTGGCATCGACCCTTGCTTCCGAATGTAATCCTGGTTGATTATGAATGAAACCCCCCTTGACACAAAAAAAAGAGTCCTCTAGGGGAAAAAAAAAGCAACACCGATATAAGAACATCTCCAGCAGTAATACCTAAAACAAACTACCTATTCCTTTATTTTGGTAGCCACCCATTCATATAACTACCCAATTTTGCTCTCAACTCCAACAGTGATACCTAAAATATAGTACCCAAATTTATCCTAACAGAGGACAACATGTGGGACCCATGTGTCATCTTCATCCCACTGCCTAACTTGGCCATGTCGCTCACGACAGGGAGGGCTGCCCGCGGGAGGGCTTCCCACACTAGGGCAAAGGCGCTACTTTTTTTTTGTGACTGTCGGCACGGACAGGTGAGGGAGGAGGCGTCGGCATGGAGAGAGGCGGCGAGAAAAGAACCATGCGTGGGCTTGGGCGTTGACCGGAGAACGCGAGGAGAGATAAAACAATCGAGCGGATTTTGGCTTATAGGTAGTAGGAACGTAGGAACAGGGATTCGGGTAGCCTAGCTACACATTTATTGGAGCAAGCAGGTAGCCTGCTACAGTTGGTTTTCTTGCTTCTATTATCTAAATTGAGTATAGGTAGTTTGTTGAAGATGTTGTAATCTATATACCTACTAATAAAGAGAGGAAATTTTCCGTTCACCTTTTTTTGTTTACCTTTTTTTCTGGCTCTCTATACAATTCCTATCTATATACGATTCCTATGATACTACGTATATACAAGAACCGAACGAGCGGAGGCTCGACTCCGGAGCAGCCACACGCCATGGGCGATGACGGTTGGCTGGAGTTGTTGGTTTCAGATCTGGAGGAGCCGCTGCCGTGCCCGGAGACAGCGAAGACGTGGTCCTTGACTCCGTCGCCAGAGGCACGGATGTGCGCGAGGATCTTGCCGAACTTGGCCTTGGGCCGCTGTGTGACGGCGATATGGACACGTTGTTGGGAAACAGGTCCTTGTGCACGAACGCACGGTACACGGTGGTCACCAGCACGCCGGCGACGGTGACAGACGCCACCCCGGATAGGCCCACGGCCATCGCCCGGATGAGCACGTTGGTCACCGCCAACGAGTACATCGCCGTAGCTATGGCCACACTCGTCATCGGGAACGTGTAGGCCCATCACGCCCACGAGAAGACGGGCAGCTCGCGGAGCCCCATCTTGGCGCCCAGCAGCGCGCTGACGAAGTTGCCGACGACGGCGAGGTGGTTGCTCGGGTTGGTCACCTCTGGCCATAGATCTTGAGGTATTATATTCCTGTCGCAAACGCACGGGCAAATTTTTTAGTAAAAAAAAAAGGCCCAATGTGTTCGTGTTCGCTTGCATCTTGAAACAAGAAAACGAATTCGATCCCAATAGGTTGTTGATAGGCACACGTATCCTCTCACCTGGCCAGATAGCTAAGCGCGTTGTCCTACACGATTGACTCTCGTCACATTCCCAAAAACCTAGTACTTCCCCCCTCGTGCAAAAGCTAACAGTACCCACACAGCACAGTAGACAGCACCCACCCCAACTGGCCCGCCCCTGCGCCGGCCGGGGCTATCGTGCTCTAGGCATCACATACGGATGCCCAGATCGACTTCGCCGCTGCTCCCACCGTGTTCACACGCGGCCGCGCGGCGCTGCCTTGCTTACCTCGTGTTTGCGTGTGCGCGCGTCGTCGACACCGGCCGCGTACGTTGCTGATCGAGCCCCCGTTCCAACGCCTTCAAAAGGCCGCACACCACCGCACGCTCGAAAAGGGCATCATATAAGGAGAGCAACACCAACGGCGCACCAACCTCACCATTTCCCTCTACCTCCCCCGGCCAGTTTTCTCCCCGGCCGTGACATGCACGCCTTGACATAGACGCCGTGTGCCTTCTCGTGTCTTCTTCTCCACACCACCAAACCCGGCATATAAAGCAGCACAAAACACTTCTCGCGCTGCCGAGCCTAGGCATATATATCTAACAAATCGAGCGAGCTAGCTAGAAATTGATCGGTCGATCTATGGTGTTGAGGGCTTGCGCAATAATGGAGGGTACTTTCAGCCTGCCGTTTTACGAGTGGCTCAAGCCGCGGTCGTCGTCGCCGCCGCCATCGCCGTCCTCCTCGTCGTCGACGTCGTCGACGACGCTCAACAACGCCATCGATCGACCAATTTGCCGGCGTTGGTGGTGGTCATGACGAGCGCCACGCCGCCAGCATGATGTGCTTGCCGCTTCTTGGTAGGCTTGAAGGGAGGGCAACGAGTCCTGATCGTGGCCTTAGTAATCCTATCAAAGAAGAGCTGCTGATGAGCAATATCGCTGCTACTACCGGCACGCGGGAAGAAGCTGAGGCCGCCGCCGGTGTTGACCTGAACATCGGCTTGCCGGCTGCGGTGGCGACGACTGGGGAGGCTATAGTTCTGAAGAGGCGCCCATGGACGAGGAAGACGACGATGAGGAGGAGGATTTCGAGGAGGAAGAGGACGAGAAACATGACAAGTGCAAGGTGGAAGAAGCAGCAAGGGGCGGAGAGCTGCAGCAGCACGGTGAGATGGTGGTGGTGGAATCCGATGAGAGATCCGCCGATTACCTGCGTGTGGGTGGGGAGGAGGGCATCATGGGCTTCGTCGGCAGCCGCGGCCGGCGGTACTGGATCCCTACTCCGGCGCAGATACTCGTCGGGCCGGTGCAGTTCATCTGCCATGTCTGCAGCAAGACGTTCAACAGATACAACAACATGCAGGTGACGTACTTATCCCATTTGGAGCATGGTTTCAATTGCTGTTTCTCTTCTCAACATCCTCTTCCTCAATAATCGAGCTATTTTCTGTTTTCCAATTGTGTTTGAATGCTCTCTCTTTTTTTTTTTTTTTTTACAAAATAAAAGTTGTGAATGCTTGCAAGTACAAGTGCTACTTGACTTCAATTAAACAAACCATTTGATTGGTTAGTACTGCACTCTTGAGTGAGAGGGACAGAAAATGCATTTAGAATCTAAGATTCTAAATTGATCACCCGGCCCAGCTGCGCCTAATAATTGAAGCATGTGGATCATGCATATTCCAAATAAATTTGTACGAGAGCTTTCCAATTGGGAAAGTGGCTATATATTGCCTCGTCTTGCAGCTAGGGCGGTGGTGGCCATATATGCATATATAGGGCGGGGATGCAAGGTGTACTCGTAGAGTGTGTACACTGTAAACTGAATAGGCATCTGCATGGTAGAGACTATAGGGACCGACAAAATGGCCGGCTGATCCTACTTGCAAGCTCAAGATCAAAGCTTGCTGTAGCTGACCTAGCTAGAGCAAGTGTTTCATGTGTACCCGCAAGGAATCAAATGAAAAAGACGAGCTTGCTAGAGAATTAACTGATTAAACCCCTTTTCTCAAAAAAAAAAAAAAAGATTAAACCCCACTATCTAGCTCTTTGCCGACATACCGCACTTCATTCACACACATTTTCCCTTGATTGTCTCCAACATGATGACACGGACAAATACTACGTCGTTCTAGTGCTGCAACGAACATATTCGTCGTTTACTTCACTTCACATTCGTTGATTTTTTTCGCCTTCCTTTATGTACATAATATGGCATCTCAACGCTAGCTACTATATGCAGATGCACATGTGGGGCCACGGTCGCGAGTACCGCAAGGGCCCGGAGTCGCTCAAGGGGACGCAGGCGGCGTCGCTGGCGCTGCTGAAGCTGCCGTGCTACTGCTGCTGCGCGGCCGGGTGCCGCAACAACGTGGCGCACCCGCGCGCGCGCCCGCTCAAGGACTTCCGCACGCTGCAGACGCACTACAAGCGCAAGCACGGCGACAAGCACTTCGGATGCCGGCGCTGCGGCAAGCCCTTCGCCGTCAAGGGCGACTGGCGCACGCACGAGAAGAACTGCGGCAAGCGCTGGTTCTGCGCCTGCGGATCCGACTTCAAGCACAAGCGCTCGCTCAACGACCACGTACGGTCATTCGGCGGCGGACACTTCTCCGTCACGCCCGACCACCAGGCGCCGCCGCCGCTGCTCAAGCCGCCGGCGGCCAAGGAGAGGATCATACGCTTCGATCAGGGACCGGGAGCGGCGACATGGAACACCGGAGCCCACGCGCATGCATGACATCGTCAGACAGGTTATATATTAACAGGACGTACGTACGCGTATATATATAACTAGGGAATAGATCAGTTTCCTAAATCTCAGTTCGAACTTGATTATGCACTACTCCTACTTGGATTCGATCGAGGCGTACATAGACAATAAGACTCGGTTGCTTTGGACTAGCTTGGAGGCTGTGAAGTAGATGAATTTTCTTCCGAATTACTAGGGTTGTCCGAATTAGGAGTGGTTTATCCAGACAAGCCTGCAGAGGAGGGAGGAGCTTCAGAGAATAGTACAGTTATTGTAGCTATATTTACAAGGGAGAAAATTTCTCAGCTTCACAGCATGCCGATATTTAGTTAGGCAACCTTGTATACCATCGTGTATAATGCATGTATGCAGCATGCATGACATGACTTTATGAAATTCAATGCATATGTTAATTATCTAAGACCATTCCATGGTGTAAAGTCATTATATTTGCAGAATTATCCTGTTTTAATCACATTTTTCTCCACGAATTTCATCTTTCTCTGCTACCACCATCAGTTTGTCATGCAGTTTAATTAAGTATCGATCGTTTTTCTCTCAAGAAGCAAAATAACAACCTTTACTTACAACGGCCAGTAAAAAATCTCTAAAGCTACGAAATTATTACACGTTAGTAATAATAACTAGATGAAAATAAAGCAAAATATCTCTGTACATTATGTTAAATTTCCCAGCATGGTTATTATGCAATAATTATTTTAAAAATTTAGACCAGCCATTTCGGGGTAGATCGTGATGTAGTGCTTCCTTGCACCATCTCTGCGTTGTTTGAGAACTTGTTCACGTCATGCTATGCCAAGGTGTTATAGAGTGGGATACTGGATGAGTGAAAAGTTGGAGCTACTCTCTTCCTGTTTGTCACAGTGACAGGCTCGGCATTGGCCTTGATCTCTGTATTTCTTTCCTGTCGCAAATTTGTTCCAATGTAATCGCTCGTGTAAGATCCAAGAGAAGTAGGGGTGGTGATCCGGGTAATGCTCGTGTTACCGGATCGACCATTGTTTGTAACACTCTTTTTGCTTAATGAAAAAACGCGTCTAGGCATGCTCTTGAAAAAAAAAAGAAAGGTGTGGTGGGATTTGTTTGTTTTTCTGTGTCACCTTTGTCTTAGGCCTGGTTTTTCTTTACAAACTAGGCAAATTCTCTTCTACTTAATTGCAAGGCAGAGCTCCTACCATTACATTTTAAAAAAATATTTTAAAATTTAAAACAGATACTCCTAGGCCTAAATCTGTATTACCACATTACAAACAATGGAGCCGACTTCTATGAAGAAAGACAACATTATTAGAAGCATTTTTTTGCATCCGAAATGCATGCAGGGTATAATTTTGCAATTCAAACATTTTAGTATATACTCTAGTCTATTCTAGCTTTGGCTTCTCCATGCACTGTAGTAAAATTCATTTTTTCCTCTATTCTTAAGATGAACTAGGAACCGCTAAAACCACTATTTTTAGGGTCCATTAGGGAGCGCACCTCGAAGAGGTTTCTCAGAGAGAATCACTCCCTGACTGTCAAACTTATTTTCTTGCGAGAAGTATTCTTTGATGATTCTGTGATGTGATTATCTAAAATGAACTAATAAGCCGAGAGCTGAAAAAGTAGCTTCTCCCGTGAAGTGATTCTTCATCATAATTTTGAGAGCTTATGCTAAATTAGGAATCAAAGAGAATCACTTTTAGTAACTGAATCACTTCACCAAAGAATCGGGGGGCACAACTATGCCAAATGGACCCTTAGCTTCATCGTCTCTGGCTCCAACTCCTCTGTGCATTGTATCAAAGAGCCAAAGCCAAAGCCAAAGCCAAAGCCAAAGCCAAAGCCATTTGAAGTCATCTCAAATGGGGCCTAACTATATGTTGGTCCACCCTTCCATAGTAGTAGACAGAACCAGGTTGTGTGTCATATAAAAAATGATAGACAGATAGTGTAAGACATGCTAATGTTATAGAACTACAACTACTTACACCGACAAAGAATAATGCCAATGTAGAGTCATAAAGAACATGACACGAGCATGGAAAAATATGGAAGCATTATAAATAAATGGGCCACTTTAGAACAACCTTGAACATCATAACTAGATATCTTGACACCATCTAAGTGGTGGAGTAAGATGTAGCTCATAGATCGGTAATGGTGCAACCACTTATTATTTCTAGTGACAAGAAGCATTAGCATTATGAAGATATTGATTTAAGAGCGAGAGTAAAACATCGATAGAGACAAAAAAAAACTATTTCGCATTAATCTTGAATAGCAAAGTAGGCACATAATCGCATAGGCCTCCCACCTAATTTATTCTAGATGAAGCATGCTCTAGAATGACTTTAAATGAGTTTTGATCTAGGGTTTCATGTATCTATACTACATAATTGCTTATAGGAAGACTAGCTCACCACCGATGTTGTTGGATCTAAATCAAACGATACATATTTGCGTTGTTGAGAAGAACAATGCAACTCCAAGATATGTATCTGCTACACTCAATTAAGGTTTTTAATGGCATGTACTCCCTTCATCCCAAAGTAAATAACTTTTTAAGCCCTTGTTGGAATGCAGGAACTTAGCGGGAATTGTGCAAGAATTCCATGGGAGTCGGTTCATTTTTACAAGAAAAACGCAATGAAGTAGGAAAAATCCTACAATCAAAAGCCCCTCCTAAAATTTTAAGAAAAAAATAAGAACCCTGGCAAAAGATGCATGTGTCACCATCTTCTTCCCTTTTCCGATCTGTAGTACATATATCTCCTGGATTAATTTGGCAGTTATTATTTACATGGACTCGTTATTAGCTTTTGGACTGAAAGATAGTGTCCCATGTCGTTTGTAGAATTTTTTTTGGGACAAATTTTAAGCCTCAGAGTTATTACTCCCTCCGTTCTAAATTTTAGTCATTTTGACTTTTTGTGCATCCATTTTTTACTATGTACCAGATATTATAATAATATCTGGTACATCCCCTGATGTAGAGGCCGGATTGTATTATCCATTATCTAAAAAAAAATATACCAGATATAAATAATATATTTAGATACATAGCAAAATGGATGAACCAAAAAAAGAAGACTTACAATTTGAAACAGATGGAGTATGTGTGAACAGAGGCCGTATATGCTGCATGAGTATTGTGTACGTAACATATACCTACAGTTTGTTGATCTATTAATAATAATAATCCTAACAAGCAATCAACTGCTGATTAGTTGCTGCTCGACAAGCGCGTGGGCTATTATTAGAATACTGTAAAATTTAAATAGGCACAAAATCTGAATGTTGATTTAATTTATTTGCTTAATAAACATATGCATATATAGAAAAAGAAGCACAAAGGAGGCTTAAATATATGCATATATAGGACCCTGCGCTATATAATAAATAATTAGAGAGCAGGTTAGCTCGCAGGGGATGTATCTACTACTTTATTTTGCTCGCTTTAGTCGGCGCGCACGCTTGAATATATTTTCATATCCATAAGCAAGTTTTTTCAACGTTCGCAAAGGCACATGTGTCGCAAGCAAAGCAAGACTGACGCAAATAAAAGCTGGTCAAGAAAACGACGAATGCATTGCACGCTCGCGCGCGGATTAAACAGATGCGCACATAGATGCTATATATAATAATCACAGGATTACACAAGCTAATAAGGAGCTAATATACGGCGTTGTTGCTCGATCAACTATATATAGAGATCGACCGGCCGCGGGGTAAACCTAATAAAACAATGCGATTTTTGTGAAAAAAAAAAAAGTAGTTACTTGAGCAGCTAGCTAGAGTGGCGTGCCTTAGCTTGTTTTTGGCCTCAAAGTCGTACGTGTGCAGGATAGGTCATATAGTAGCCTTTTCGACCAAGTCCAACTTTAGGGCTCCTTGGATTGGACGACTAGTGAACCAGATGGCCGGATCACACCTTGATTGGTTCCAACCTTGACGTGGGTGTGGTGTGGGTAGTGTGCATTGCATCGATCTAGTGGGGTGGTCGAAAGCAAAAAAGCATGCATAAATGGAGAGAGAGAAATGTAGTAAAAGTAATTGTTAGACCGGGCCGGGAGACTCGACGACGGAGATAATGTAAATTAGTGCGCTTGGCCTGGCCAGGTGAACTGAAAGCTTACGTTGCGCCAAATAAAGTGCTACAGGAGCTTAATTCTTGTACATAATAGCCTGAAGTAGAGTGTGCATCAGTGCATGTATACAACGTACGTTCGGTTGTTGCGACGTGTTCGGTGCTGCCGCCGCGAACGTACACGTCGTGTCCCAATTAAAGGTGTGCATATGTGCGTGACAGCGTGAGCAAACAAGGCAAGCAATAACAACAACAGGTATATGTGCTGCCGGCCCGGCCGAGGAAAGGTACGTCGACGTCGGACGACTTGGCTCGAGGGTCGTCTGAACGCCGTCCCAGCTAGCTGGTGGACGACGACGACGATGGTGAGATCGACGCAGCCGAGAGAGAAGCTAGCTAGGGAATGTCAAAAAGGCGGCGCGAGAGCGAGAGGCCTGTCGAGACAGCACCCGGCCCGGCCGAGCCGAGTGCGACGCCGACGGATGCATGTAATGTGCCCGCGGTTCGCGGTAAGCTTGCTCTGGCCGTGCTGGGCTTGGGGAATATGCACGCGTCATTGCCATGCCATCATCTCGCGGCGCGGCACCACCTTGGTTTGTCGGCCGGCTTCCGTTTCCCATTTACACCATCAGCGCGTTTGGCGTCAGTTTTCACTTCATTCCATCTCGCAATCGATCGCGGAATATAATTGTGCTGCAGGCAGCCAATTAGGCTGTGCGCTAGCTGTGAGATCACGTACGTACACAGACCTACCTACGACATGCTGCTACCTGCAGCAGTTTGCACGTGTGCTCGTCGCATCGTCTTGTCTGTAATCACTGCCTTTATGCTTTGCCATTATATTAATTACATCACGATCGGAGCCAATCAGGCCAGAGACGGACGGAAAGAGGGATCGGAGATGTGTAATCAGTCAGATAAGCATAAGCTTAGTATGTACTAACTGCTTAAGCTAGACTAGAACTTCATTAATAGTGATCGAGATAAGCATCAAGGAAAGACAGTGAGACAAGGCAAGTCACGGATCCAGTCGGACGCAACCAACTACACACCCCACCATGTGCCACTCGTTTGCGCTCACACCGGCAGTTAGCTAGGTCGCCACGCGAGAAGCAAGCTACCAGCAATGGACGGCCCAATTTTATTTCCCTGGTCGCCTTTCTAAAAAAATTTTATTTCCCCGGCCAGAGATGATTGAATCATATCGATCGAGCCTCAAAGTCCGTCAGATTCCACCGATCGAGTCTGTTTCTCCCACTTTCGATCTTCTCCCCGATGCAAAGCAAAGCATCTATACATACATATCATCAACGTAACCCGGCCTAGTTACATGGACTAGTACTATATGTAACACATATATGCGGTTCGCCGGACGGCAGCCGGTTCTGATCCTTCAATTTGTCCCGGTCCGGCCGCAGGATTCAACGGACGGCACGCACGTCTTGCTGTCTCTTGCGCACCTCTCGCTATCAGTTAGGCGTCAGCTAGAGCTTCGTTCTCCTTCCTTGCGCTGCTTGTCCTGTCCATATCTCCGTGCGTGTCATGCCAACAATCGCGAAGAATGCCAGTGTCCCCATCATATGCAAACGTGGTTACGGCAGTTGGCGTTTAAATAAACTCCCGTCCTCCACGGGTGGGAACGTAAGCACACGATGGAGGCGAAAAAGAATGAATTGAAGCTAAGCATGCAGCTGATATGGCTACACACACTACGTCATCGATCACCATATATTCATTCAAAGTCTCAGCTAGCGTCGATCGATCATTGCAAGCAGCAAGGAAATCGAGGCGTGTGGTGTGCTATGACTGACGCGAGCAGGGCGCAATCACCTAGTATATACGCCGACGCCCAGCAGATGCAGATGCGACTACTGTATATAGTACTATACTATATATGCAGAGATATGCACGCTTGGCTTCAAGTATTTATTGCGTCACAGTCTCACAGATCACAATGATATGTGCATATGATGATTAACCCGCTAATCTCCGAGCTTATCCAGTGTGAACGGCGCCGCAGCAACGACCTAGCTTGCAAACGAGCCAGACGCCTTTTTTTTTTATTGCAGAGACGACGCCACACGGATCCCAGAAATGGACCTACACCTCCAGCCTTGATGTGTGCGAAAACCTTAACAAAACGTACGGCCGGAGCAGGTGCGCGTACGTGCGTGCCCCGTACGTGGACGGCAGCCACAAAATGTCCTGCTCAATGAGGACCTCAGCACATTATTAAGTGTAGGTGTATTATTACCGGTAACACATGCATGTGTAACCATCAGCAAGCTGACGTGAATGCAAGAATGTTCGCCGCGTTTTTCCGTGTTCAACAATTTCGCTTGAGCACAGTTCAGTAGGAGCAGTTCAGTAGCGCGTTTTTCCGTGGGCGCCAAGGTCTCTCGATCCATCCATCGGCAGTTGCTACGATATGCGTACCGTAGCTCCTCAGACTTGACCGAAGAATTGGACCGTCAGTTGTGCATCAGTCGCGAATCCATCCCAGAGTCTCCAGAAACTGATCGGTTTGCCAGTCTGCATGGGACAAACTGTGGCTCGCCGCTCTGTTGCGTCAAGCGTTTCGACGGGGTGGTGCTGGTGCAGGCGCAGGAGCAGGACTGTCGAGTTCGTGACGGAGGTAGCGACGACATGGACGCGGTGATCTATGACGAACGACTGCGCGTTCGTATTGCCACAATAAGTTTACACGGCAATTAAACCAGTCGAGCACACCTATAATGGGCAGACTTTGACGTCGGGCCTGTTGTGCTGCACTCTGTTTCACCTAAATTCTGAAGACTTGATTAAAAGGAGCCAAATGTATGTAGGAACCCCTTTTGAGCGGGGCAGCAATGTTGAGAGGGACATGTCTGAAAATTCACTGGCGTTTGCACCAACGAATTCGTTACATAAACAAAACCATCTTAGTCCAATATATATTCGATGGAGGTTTCAAAGCAAGTTTCGTTCTTATTTAACGTTGTGACACGTCAAATTTGCTAAGATGTAAAAGAGTTTCATCGTGATAAAACCTATCTCGTGCAGTTACCTAGATATTAATGAAATGCTATGAAATCCCCACTACGGGTAGAGAGTTTCATCCTTACACACTCCATCAGATCACGTGTTCTGTGCGGGTTCTTCCTCATAGCACTACTTCCGCCTTCCCCCTTCTGTGCACATATAAATTAGTTGAAAGTAGGCATATTTCTATACTGTTGTTAATATTGTGCATCACCATAAATTTTGTAATAGCTTCGCCCCTGATCCTAGCTGCCATTGTCGTTGCTGACTGCGGCTACTCCAGTTCCTTGGGTGGGTGGACGGTCTTTATAGGAAAACCGATGAGCAAAGAGGCATCACCATGCAGCCACTGGAGCTACTGCCAAGTTGGGTGGGTGGCGGGCGACGTCGGCAAGTGGTGGGCCAAGGCAACATTGGCAAGCGGAGGGCCGCCGCGACATCCATGAGAGACAGGGGCGGATCTAGAGTATATCAACGGGGTCTGCCGATCCCGGTAAAGCTAATCCTCTATATATTAGGCTCTTATTCGGTCATAATTTCCAATAAAACATCATATACCAGTAGCTTCTTTGATGCTGATCTCAGTAATTAATGTGGCTAGATTCGCCCCTAATGAGAGACTGGAACTCTTCGACGCAAGGGGCAACATGGCGAGCGAAGGGTGAGTGCTTGCAATGTCACGCAACGGAAAACAAGGGCGGCGACAACTCCACGTTGTCTCTATAGGACCCCCATTGCAGCCAACAGAAGGCAGGCCACCACTGTTCGTTTGGCTGGCTGGCTCATCGTTGGTGCTCATGCCGCGGAGAGAAAGTATCGCTGGGCCGGGCGGCTCGTGGGTCGATGTCTTGTGAGAGAAAATACTGGCTGGCTGATAAGCCAACCGAACAATGTGATTTGTGTTTTGGTAGAGTTCACCTAAAGGTAGACACCAATAGCAGGCACACATGTGACAGGTGATTTGGAGGGCTTGTTTGGCAGAGCTCCAAACAGCTCCCGATCCTAAAAACCAGATCTTCTCCATATTTTTCCAGCCAAACGGTTTCAGCTCCAGCAACTCCACTGAGAATCTGCTCCAAAAAAATGGTGCAGTAGGCCCCAAATCCATAGATTTGGTGGAGTTGGGAGAAATTACCCACCACTGCCATTGATTAGTGGAAAATGACTGGTTTGTTTATTTCTTTCCTTCTTGGTCGCGCACTTCTCTCCACGTGCTACTGCCTCCTCCCTCCTCTTTGTCGCCCGCACCATTCTCCCTGGCGCCGGACCCGCTCCGCCAGCGCCACAAGTCCGCCACCGTCCCCACGTTCCTCATCACTGCGTAGCGGCGTCGCGCTGCTCGACCTCCTCGCGCGGGACCTCCCCGCCCCCACGTTCCTCATCCCCTGTAACTTGCTCCTTCGCTCTGCCTGCCACGTTGGCGAACTCCGCCTCGCCTCCGACCTCCTCCTCGAGATGCGAGAGAGGGAGTGACGCCCGATGCATTCTCCTACTCCACCCTCCTCGCCGTTCTCACACGCGCCACCCCTCTCTCCGGCCAGGAGCGTCGCGCTGCCCCGCTACGAGCAACGTCATGTGATTTTTTTTCTTTTTTTCTGACATGCGGGCCCCAGATGTCAGCGACATTGGAAAAAATTGAAGTTGTACCCCCATTGCAGCTCTGGAGCTATTTTTATAGAGCCGGAGCTCTACCAAACACGCCCTTAATTGCCTAAAATTTCCGTTGACAAATTCTCAACGCTTTAATACCTTATATTTTAGGAGGAAGGGAATACAATTTAATTAATACATAAATATTCTTCACATTTTGCTACTTGTGTCATATTATCCAATCTATATATGACTTCATTCATGTTTTGAAATAGGTGTTCCAAACAACAATTTGCAAGATATGCCTTGCTATTGTATCTGCGAGAGTAAAGTGCACGATCGCTCTTTACACTTGTCTCATGGCGTCATTCAAGGTCTATGAACACTCAAAATACATTTTCAGTTACTTAATTTATTTTGTAGTGTCACCTAGATCCACAAACTCTCAAATTGCATTTCTAAGTATCCAAAGTTGTCTTGGGGTGCCATCAATGTCCAGAACTCTGAGAATTTTATTTTTAGATTCTAAAACCACTAGGTCTAAATGAGCTCCAACCACCATATACTTGTTATTGTATCTAGTGCTCCATCTACATGCTCGCCATCTCTCTTCTAGTTCCATCATCTCTCCCCCTTTCTCCGCCGTCCAATCTGGGGTGAAGCTACATTGTAGCTTGTGGGTGCCTAATTTAAAAAGCCACTATTACAAACATATTTTCACCATGGATGCAGATTAAATTTTCACACCTATAAGAGAAAAAGCACCCCCTACTAACTTGCTCTAGCTTCACCACTGGTTCCAATCTGAGTGTAGCATTGCATCATAGACGCCAACTAGCCATCCATCAAAGGCCTCAACCTTTATCTAAAAAAAATCAAAGGCCTCAACATCATCACTACTGGTGGAGGCAAGGCCAAAGCTAGTTCATCTTAGGTGGAGAGCTAAATACCTTGGTTGACTGGCACCTATGTTTTTGTGATTATTTGCAACAATCAGAGAGAGCAGAGGTAGTTTTGCAGTGCCCAGAATATTTCATTTCCTCTCCTTGAGTCCTACTAGAGTGGAAGTCTGTAGCATTCTCAATTCTGCTAAAACACCTGACACCCTTTTGGCTCTTCAGTCCTGGAATTAGAGTGTGCAGAAGCTTGTAAAGCACACTAGGATCCTTTTGGGATATGATGCCTGGATCTCACAGCGGAGGACAAGGTGGATCCAGGAAGCTGAAGGACAGTCATTCTGTACAGAACGATGATTCAAGCAAAAGACAGGTGGTGGGAATTTCAACGTCGTAGCTGCTCTAATTGTACTACTTTGTTCTGATAGCTCGATTGGTATTCACTTTCTCTGCTACTAATTCCAATAACCGTGTTGTATCACCAGTAGATGAGATACCAAACATGAATCCATGGTCTGCCTTGGACCCTTGGTCATGTTGCTCTACACTGCATCGCCTGTGCTCAGGGCATGGCCGGTTTTTTTTGTTTAATGAAACAAATCAGGTAGGAGAGTAGTTGATTAGGTAGGACGATGTTCAGTGGGACGCTACCCACCAGGGTCAAATCCTGGTGCTCGCACATTTTCATAGGATTTTACTAGGATTTACAGGCGTTATGCATTCAGTGGTAAGCGACATTCCCGTCGACGACGAGATGTCAATGGTGACTTCGCAAATCTCCAAATCTGCCAGGTGCTCAGAGGTGCCCATAGGGATAGGGTTTGCGTACGTGTATTTATAGGGATAAGTGTGCGTGCGTGTTGTGAGTGTCTACGTTGTATTGTGTAATTCTCAAAAAAAAAAGGAAGATAAGCCCAGAGTGAGCACAATGATACAACTAAACGACCACAACAACACAACAAAGCAACAAAGAGACCTCTAACAACATAGACCGGTTGGAATGTGATCTCAACACGCGTCACACAACTCTATCAGACTCGCCAACTAAACAACACTAATCTGGAAAGGAATGTTAGCCTGAGCTAGCTAGCTGAGTGAAGGGTATACTCAGCTTCAGCAAACATACATCATTGTACACATGCTCCCCTGTCACACCAATCGGTGACTGGCTCGGTTTACATACAATACAATCCAATAAAATGTTATTACAGCTCGTCTCTTATACTGTTTAGAAACAATCTGAGCTCCCTCGCTTTCCTCTCGTGTTCTGGAGACTGACTGCTATCAGCCTCACAATCCTGGTCAGGCTTCTTATCATTCCTCCTTCTACCATTACCTACTGTAACCGGTGAAGGAGAAGAGAGATCAATCATGGTGGGTTCTACTACTTCACTACTCTGTCCATCGCTTCTCCTTGTCGATGATGAATCAGTTTCGCCTGCCATCACAGTCCCATGCCTGACCAATGGTGATTCTTCCACCTGCACATCACAGCCACTCGTTCCAGATTCATGCTTGCAACATGAGGGTTGTTTGTCAGGCAAATTGCTTATATCCCAGAGGGCTCTTCTTTCTGCTTCCATACACAGTTGCGGTCCTTTGGGAGCTGCCTGGGGTTTATGAGCAGCACAAGGCGAGGGTGATGACAAATCAATTGGCTCATGATCCAGTGCCGAATTCTTCACGTCGCCCAAAACAGTATTTCCTTTTGACTCCATTGATCCAATCTGCAGACTTTGGCGCTGCAGATCAATCCCATCCATGGTTACTGCATCTGAATCACTGAACTTTCTGGATCTGGCAATCTTACATCGGATAGGTGGTGATGGAGAAGACAGATCAACAAAATCCTGGAGCGGCGCCACCATATGTATATCTGCTGTCTGAGTCTGAGGGCCATTGGCTGTACATGGGAAGGTACTGCTTTCAGATTCAATTCCAAGTAGCAATTCTTGGAGCTGCGCATCCACGTCTTTTACGGCAGCAGCAGCAGCATGACCTGATTTCTTTGGCCTAGCTCTCCTCTTTTGCTTCTTCTGAGCATCCTTGTTTTCCAAAAAATCAGTTATTTTTTCTGGGCAGGCACTGCAACGGCAGAGGTGACAGGTAAGGCATGTCAAATTTCAAATTAATTAAATACAAATCCAAATGAAAACATTATGTTAGCTAAAGCATCACATCAGCCAAGGCAACTGATTCCATATCAAATGGAACCCAACTAGCAAATTACGCTTCTACACTAATGCCTATTGTCACTGTCTGTCCATATCAAATAGAACCCAACTGATTTTGAAAGGTCAGTCCAGTCTCTGAAACACCACTTACGAATGACTACGGGAGAAGTGTAATTACCTTCTAACAAGATCCCCTGGAACAACTGAAACTTGGAGCCCATCTATGTTTCTCCATGAAACCTCATAATATTCACTTCCTTGAACTTTTCGCTGCTTCACAATCGCCAGTACAGGGCACGGTACTGGCATCTGCGAATTAGGTAATCAGAATTGAAAAGTAGATGTCACATGATCAGTTCAGAAATGCACTCAGAAATCAAAGCTTATACCTCATCCAGTGAAGGTTTCATTCCTAGATCCGAAGACGTGGAGCGGAGATTTGAAAACCTTCGAAGTTCTCTCTCAGCGATCTTTGGAAGGATATATTCATCTGCAGACATGTTTTTAAGGAAATAACTCAGGGAGTTCTCTCATGTACACAAATGTGATAGTACTACCTTTACATTGAATATTGTAAGACTGTAATCTCTATTCCTCCAAACCCTAGAAGGGTGGGCAATATAGTTGCTGTACATGGGCCTCATGGGCCTAGCCTCATGGGCCTACACATATACACTAACACTCCCCGCAGTTTGAACTTCCGCCAGCAGCGAGATCAAGACCGACATGAAAGAAAGCAACACACACAGGGCCCCCGCATCACAACTAGCCACCGACGACGTTGAGGCCGAACGGAACTCGGAGAAGGTCGATGAGGGCAGACCCTTGGTGAAGATGTCAACCGAGGAGGTGGGTACATGGAGGACCCGAACAAATACGCCGATGGCCACCAAATCTCGGACAAAGTGCAAGTCGATCTCCACATGCTTTGTTCGCCGATGCTGAACGGGTTGGTGGAGAGGTAGACGGCACCGACATTGTCACAAGAGACAAGTGTGGTCTTGGTCGGGCGGGTCCGTAGCTCAGCCAAGAGCCGACGAAGCCGTGAGGCCTCCCGCCACGCCAGAAGGCTCGGTACTCCGCCTCGCATTGAGCGGGAGACAAATCGGCCGGGCGCTTTGACGACATCAGAGACGAGGTTGCCGCCAAGGAAGACGGCGTAGCCGGAGGTAGAGCGGCGAGTGTCCGACAGCGCCCGCCCGGGCCACGAGACGACGAGCTCAAGAGAGGGAGACCGATGGAGCATCGTGCCGAGTCAACAAAGGCCCACGAACATAGCGGAGAAGGCGCTTCATCGCAGCAAAGATGGGGTGCCCGTGGATCATGCATGTGAAGACAGATTGGCCGAACGGCATACGCGATGTCGCCCGGTGAAGGTGAGGTAATCGCAAGGCACCACCAAACTCCGAAGGCGGTAGGATCCGCCACGTGGTCGCCTTCATCGCCAGAAAGCTTCGCCGAGTATCAACCGGAGTAGCACGGGGGTGACACGCCGTCATCTCAGCCCGCCGAGGATGTCCAGAGCATACCGTCGCCGGGTGCAGAACAACCCCGAAGGGCGAAGTCTCCACAAAGAACCCCCGTGAAGTGGTGAAGTGGACCAAGATCCTTCATGGCAAACTCCCCGCCGCAAGGCCGATATGACACGCCGGAGAAGCCGGGGGCTGAAGGTCGTGGAGGACAATATCATCAACATAGAGTAGCAGGTGTAGGCGCCCTCGGCCCATGGCGATAGACAAACAGAGAAGTGTCGGACTTGGCCTCTCGGAACCCCAAGGTGAGAAGGTAGGTGGCAAACCGAGAGTACCAAGCACGAGGAGCCCGCTTCGCACCATATAGTGACTTGTTGAGCCGGCAAACCCGATCAAAGCCGACCGAGTCGACAAAACCCCGCCGGCCGACCAAAGAAAACCGGCCTCGCATAAGGTGCCATGGAGGAATGCATTCTGACATCTAGCCGATGCACCGCCAAGAGCGAGAGAGAGCAAGTGAGAGGATCAGGCGCGATCAGAAAGCGTGCTTGACCACCGGACCGGCTGTCTCATCATAATCAACCCCGGCGCCGGGTAAAGCCTCGAGTACCCAGCCTTGCCTTTAGTAGCGCCCAGATCGCCGGCCGCCCGACGCTTTATGCATCCCGATCCACTTGCTCAGGACCACATTGCCACCGCAGACGGACGCTGCACAAGGTCCCACGCCCGATTGGCAAGAAGAGCCTCATGCTCCTCTTCCATCGCGCCGCCGCTAGGATCCGCCAATGCAACAAGCATGCAGGAAGGAATCGAGAGACCGGCGGATCGCTTCGGTGGCGGAGAGGGCCGCAGACGGAGAACCCCCCGCATGGCGAGTCACCATCGGGTGAGTGTGGCGGGGGTCTCAACGGGGATCTGCGGGGTGGTAGACCCCGCGGTAACCACGGACCTGCCGTGGTGGAGGAGGTGGGGGCGGTGGTGGAGGAGCCGGAGCCGGGTCCGGAGGCACCGCGGCGGGCCGCAGCGACGAACGTACACAGCGTTGGCTGCCGCCACGGGTCCCGACTGCGAACGGGGAACGACGCGAGGCTCGGGCCGCGCGTGGGCGCAACGCGGTTCCTCCGTGCCGTGGCGTGGCGCAAACGGGTGCTCCGGGGCCGCGACGTGGCGCGACGAGGGACGCTGGAGTACCAGAGAAAGAGGCCGAAGGTAACGGGTGGTTGAACCACCGGGTCGAAGAAACGAGGGGACTCCATCTCGGGGAGAGGTGGAAGGTGTGGAAGAAGTGGAGTAGGGGAAATCCGACTCGTCGAGACAACGTCTTGGGGAGATGAGGACTCGGTGGGAGGAAAGGTCGTAGCAGCCGTACCCCTTATGGTCAAGGGAGTAGCCTAGGAACACACACCGGGTCGAGTGGGGCGCCAACTTGTGAGGAGCAAAGGGCGGCAAAGGTTTGGGTAATGTGCACACCCGAAGACACGGAGGTGATCATAGGTAGGAGGGGAACCGAAGAGGGCGTGGTGTGGAGTGGGAGCAGGGACAAGCAAAGTGGACGGAAGGCGGTTGAGTAGGTGGGTGGCGGTGTGGAGGCTCTCGGCCCGTAAGCGCGAGGCCGAGGGCTGAAGAAGAAGAGTGCGATGATATCGTTCGTGGTGCGGATCATCCGCCTCGACCTTGCCGCTCGGGAAGAAGTATACGGACAAGACATGCGTAGCTGAACACCCCGAGAGGAGGAAGAAAGAACGAGAGGCGTTGTTATCGAACTCACGCCCGCTGTCGACCGGACGGCCTTGATGGTGAGACCGAACCGAGTGGACACCCGTAAAGAAGTGGAGGAGGGTGGGAAACGCCTCGCACTTAGCACGAACGGAAAAGTCCAAGAGTAATGGGAGAAATCATCAACCAACACCGATAATATTTGAGCCCGTAAATGCTCTGGTACAGAGAGGTCCACAAATCACAATGTACAAGATCAAAGGCATGCGTAGCACGCCAAGAAGAAGAAGAAAAAGGTAGTCTAACATGACGACCGAAATGACACGCATGACAAAGATGCTCGGCATGAGTACGAGTACAAGAGATGTCCGCACTACGACCGAAGCCGAGCCAAAACGTCGCGGCCGGGATGACCGAGCCGACGGTGCCGATGGTAGAAGACGGCGCCACGGCAAGAGCGGCAGCAGAGAAGACGGAAAGCGAAGAGTGTAAAGGGGTCCCGCTCTCACATCGGAGGAGTGGTCGCCGAAGCCAAATCCTTCACAAGAAGACCGGCGTGTCAAATTCGACGTAACAAGAGTTATCGCCAGTGAACCGACGAATAGAAAGAAGATTGTGGACCATCCGAGGAGCAACAAGAACATTCGAAAAGACGAAAAGGACCGGGTGCGTAACCAACAGAGGTGACAGAAGAGGCAGAACCATTCCCCACCATGATAGAAGGATAGGAGGGGGGTGGGGAGGTCGAAGAGTGGAGAGTATACCAAAGATCCGAGTGGTGTGGTAGGAGGCACCCGAAGTCGGCAATCCACTCGGTCGGCGGTGTCGGGGCCCATGGTGCCGGCGACTAGGCCGGATCGGCTGGTTCCCCCTCACCCCGGGACGGGCTGGACCGACGGGCGGAGCGAGGAACCTGTGTCGGTGCGACGGGAGGAACGCCTCGAGTACGAGGCGCCGGGCCGGAGTGGAGGTCGAGTGCTCCGGCCCCGCCCCCGAACGGCCACATGGAGATGCGCCCGACCATGGGTTGTTGAAGGACGCCCGGCGCACCGCCGAACGGGAGCGAAGCAAGAGGTGGAGTAGGCCCGCTTGACGACCCGGACCGGCTTGGTCGCCACCAGCCACCACGGCCAAAGACCTCCACCGCCACCGCCCACCACGACGCCGACGACCACCACGGCCACCCCCCACCCCCGCTTGGCCCGGGAGGAGGGGCGGCGACGAGCACGGATGTAGAGGAAGCAAAGGCCGGTGAGGACGAAGAGCCGGGTAGCGGGGCGGTGGCACGGCCCCCATCCGAGCTCCTCAAGTACGAGGTCGTCCCCGACCCGGAGGAAGGTGGGGAACGAGTGTCCGACGGGTGATCCAAGTCCTCAGTGCGCGAACCGGCCCATTGAGGCCTCGCAGAGGTTGAGCACCGTGACACGGTCGTCAAGCGGGTACCCAATGTCACGGAGGCGCCGGCCTTGGTCTTCATCCGCCGGCCCGAGTCGCTAGCGTAGAGGTCCCCCGCGCAAGGCACGGAAGTCGGCCTCGAGCCGGAGAGACCGGGCCTCGGGCGTTGTCGAAGAAGTGCCCCTCGATGGCGAGCCAAGACGCCGGCGTCGTGGCACCGCGTGAGCCGACGGTGTCCCGGATCTCGAGGAGATGGTCCCAACGATCAAAGACGAGGCGACGTCGCCGAGGCCGCCACGCCGCATCCGCGCCGCGAGGGGTGTGTCGAGGCGACGTGGTCGTCGATGGCGTAGCGACGGAGCGCGAGAGCATCCGATCACGCCAACGAAGCGAGGAGGTGTGCGTGAGTCGAGCACAACGGTGACCGTGTTCTTGACGTTCGTGACACCGGCGGCCCGAGGTGGAGGTAGGCGACCATGGGATCGGTCGGCTCGACGCTGCGGTGGAGAGGGCGCCGGAGGTGGGCGGGCCGGCCGGGAGGAGGAGGTGGCACCGTGCTCCGCGAAGACGGGCGTGGGACGGCGGGGACCGGCAGGGAACCGCTCCGCCTCGGCCACGACGAGTGAGCATCGGCGGCATCGCTCGCTCCCCAGCGAGGGCGGCGAAGCCTGCGCTGCGCCCTAACGCCTCCTCGGCTCGGACCTTGGCCGCGAAGGGCACGGGGCGAGTTCCGCGTCGGGTCCGGAGGCACCATCGGCGACGGCCTTGCCCGCGAAGCGAGCGGCCGCCGAGAGGCACATCCCGCAGGGGCATCTGAAAGCCCCTCCCTGCCGAAGGCGGCATCCGAAAGGGCGTCCGAGGGGGCGGGAGCAAATGGCCGGCGGCGCAACGGGACGGATGGGGGGGCACGCCGGTGGCTGGTGGCTTGGCCGCACACCCAAAGAGGCGGTGCGGCGGCCGCAGATCCCGAGGGCGGCTGGCGAACCAGGGACCAGGCCGTACACACCCGGTTCCAAGACCCCTCGCCGCCGCCCCCCGCGGCGAGGGACCAGCGTCGCCCGCCTCAGCGTCCGTGCGCCCTGCAGCTTTATGCCAGCAATCTGCGAGGAGGACGAGTGTTCGAGGCTCGCCGGAGGAGGAGGAGAGGGGGAGCCGGGGCCGGCGGGCGTAACCAGACCAGGCGCAATGGCGCCCACGCGCCCGCGCCTCACGCCGCGCCCGAACCCGTCCACAAGCGCGCGCCGCGAAGGCAGCGGGAATGTCAAATGTCGCGTCCGCCCAGGAGCGCCGCGCCGCCGCCGGGGAAGGACGACCCAAAGGCTTTGCGTCGGCGTAGGAGAGGAAGGGAAGGAGGTGAGGGAGAGGAAGGAGGGTGGCGCACGGGAGGGAGGCGCGGCGCCGGCGGCCCCGCCGCCATGGTGTCCGGCGGCGGCCGGGAGGAGGAGAGGAAAAAAAGAACCTAAGCCGATACCATGTAAGACCGTAATCTCTATTCCTCCAAACCCTAGAAGGGTGGGCAATATAGTTGCTGTACATGGGCCTATGGGCCTAGCCTCATGGGCCTACACATATACACTAACAAATATATCTGAACCAAGCACGGCATTTAGGGATTCCGAGGGTACCAGTTTTCACAGGGCTCCACTCAAAGTATTGCTCACATATCTGTTGCAGCTGTGACCGGAGAAATGGCCGTTGGCTGCATGCCCTGGAGACAGAATGAACACTTAACATCAACCCAATAAGCCAACTAGACCTGCATTTGACAACCTAGCTCATTCCTACTAGTCATTCTAGAGAGTAGGAAAGATGAAAGCCAACCTCTGCACGACTTCTGAATCTGGCGAATGACATTTTGGCTCCAGATATGCATTTATTATGTCACGAAATTGGCCACCAGAATCTTGGTTAATCCCAACCTCTGTAACGAAAATACAAGATATATGAACAGAAAATTTCCAGTTCTATGTTCATTGCATTGACGAAGAAGTGTGATGTAGCTAAATAGCTGGATGAAACTACAAAAGATTGCTTACCACAGGTACTTTCTTGTAGGCATGTTCCACCAACCCTCCCTGCATTGGCGCCACTATTTTTTTTCCTTTACATTTTCTTGTAGGTTTAACTCCATCAGACAAAATTTGATCAAGAATGGCATCATCCCCCACAGACTTAACAAGTCGGCATGCTAATTCCTGTGATTATAGACAAAATTACAAGAAAAAAGAAAACAGTGATAAGATTCATTACTTTGATTTTATGATTACGTCTGGAGTTGTGGACAGTAAACAAAACAAAACAGTTAGTATAAGATACTATTAAACAATTAGTATTGCTGGGTCAAAACTCAAGTCCACACGTGCTGTCTGTGACTTTTGGTACTTACCGGACCAAAGCCATGTACTCCATTAGAATAGTCACTACCAAGAAGAACTGCAAGTGATATCTGAAAAGATTATGAAAGTTGAAAGAAAGAAGTCATAAATTATGATGTCTTGCAAATAAAATTAGGAAACACCATAAAAAGGACTGTATTAGTCAGAGGCAAAGAATAATTTAAATGAACAGGTAAAGACAAGGGAACAAAAAATAATGAGAAGACTTTAAGTTCTGGATCCAATGTGGAGACAAGGTATATTCGTCATCCCCTTCATGACTCGTTTAGGAATAACGAATTCATGGCGTGATGTTCTTATTGCATATCCATTTCAGGGTCAAGAAGATTGGGAGATGACTTATCTACTTATGTTGATTAGATAACTTCCAATAACCTTCAGCTCAAACCAACAAGCAACAAATGCAAGGTTACACTACGATTCACTGGAAGATTGTTCTACCATCAGATATTACAACTTAACTGGTACTTTCACACTGTAATTAGAAAGGGCAACCAAAAATTTGATTTGCTGTATCGCTCAAAGACAATGATTTTTTTTTCTGCTAACTGAAGGCGGATACTTAATTTTCCTGTATTCCTAGATAAGGCATTGGATGGAACTTCTCAATGATGGTTAAGAAGAGATACCATAAGTCTAGCTGAAGCAGGAAAAATCATGCAACGTACCAGTGAGTTCCTGCCGAAACCAAGCTTCTTCTGAATGTCTTCCATTTCATAGCAAATTACATAACCACCCTCTCCTGATCAGAGAGAGCGAGCATAAGCAAAATCACTAGGGTCTAGGCTACATAAATAAGGCACTTCCTAGTATAAAAATGAGGGCAGATAATGCATATAATACAAGCCTTCTTAGCATGATTAACGAAATAGAGCAGTAAGGCTCAGAAAACAGCTATTACCTATGAAAACATCTCTATAAACTGTTCTTGCACCAAACAGGAATGAATCTGAATCCGATGTAAAACAGCCATCCTGAAACAGAATAGATGGTACATCAGAAACATGTGCCTAATGTTGGTTTCATTAGTATCATGGCACAACATTGCACTTACACACAAGGAGGCAAAATTAAGCAATGCACACTGTGCCTCTGCTTCTTCCACACTGTTAAAGAACATAGCGGTTAAACAAAGAGGCAGGGTTAGTCATGTGGCCATGGCATTACTGATTTACTGGTACATGTGTTACTTAAAGTAGAGTCTTCTTGGAGCAGAGAGTAGTACCCATCCAAGCAAGGGATGCCAAGGGCCAAACCGAGATGCTTGGCTTCTTTGATCATGCGTGAGAACTCTGAGCTCTTGCTCCGGCGCAAAGAAGTCAGAGGTTGTGAGTTGGCCTCCTCTCGAGGAGCCTGGAGTGAATTGGTTTCAAAGGAGAAATTAAATGACTGGGGTTAAGAAAAATTAGGGGACATAGCATCAGCAGCAACCTCAGCAGCATTTAATCCCAAGCGGCGCCTATAAGTAGCCAATTTGACTGACGGAATCGCCCCATCTGAAGGCAAGAGGGAAAAATGAAGAAACTTTAAGCTGATTTGTTATTTGATTCAACACGGCCATTAGGCATTGCCATTTCCTTTCGGGTCCAAAAAGAAACGAAAAAAAAAAAAGGAGAAACCTGAGACGAAGATGAGGCTGCAGTTGAGGGCGAGGAGGGCTCGGATGCGGTGGAAGAGGTTCTTGAGGTAGACCTTATCCCGGAGGAAGGCAGGGGAGCGGTTGGCGTTGCAGAACTGCACGAGCCAACAGGAAAGATCCACGCACACCTTCTTGTTCCTGATTCCAGCACCATTCATATGAAGAGGCGGATTGGAGGCGGCGGATGAGGGAGAATCCGCAGCCAGGGTTTGGGGTTTGGGAAGGGGAAAGGGATACAGATACAGTGGGAGCAGACTGCTGATCTACTTACTGGAGGTGCTGGAGCGGGAGCTTCTTCTTGCAGGATTCGAGGATGTCCCAGAGGTTCTTCACCCCCATCGCCGCCGCTGCAGCTGGAGGTCGCCTGAGCCGGAGACGACAAGAAGCCTCTAACGGAAAACGAGAATTCTTGTGGGAACGAACGGGACGAAATTTCAATTGAAAAAGTCTACTTAACACACACACCCCTTTCAAACCGTCTATTTTACCTCAACTTTCCAAATCTAATCAAATTACCCCAGTTGATTTAAAACGGTGTGTTTGCTAATGTTATAATTTATTTATTTCTATTAAATTTTTGAAAAAATATAATAAATCATTAAATAAAAAATCTAATTTTTGTTGGACTCTAGTATAATTTTTTTGTTGTGCCTTTAGATTAATTGGAAAAACTAATATTGTTTGTAATCAATTAGAATAATTCATAGCTGCAGCGTCTATAGTCTAATTGTGGTGAAATTTTTATGGTTGGATAATTATTATATGCTTGAACTATAGTAAAAATTTCATAAACATAGAATGATGTATAACTTAGTTAGAAACAAAGCATAGGCCCCGTTTGATGCCAAGGTTAGAGTTAGATTGTGTTATTTTTTTGCCCAAATAACCCAAAAATATCCAAACACATGGGTTAGATTGGGTTATTTTGGCTCTAACCCACCAAAATATTTGGGGTGATATTTGAGTTACTTTGGTAGAGCCCACCAACCCAAAGACACGTAAAAAGTGATTGGAAAAGTGCTTCTAACCCTCGCCATCCAAATCCAAACCGTTTAAGGGTTAGAGTTACTTGAGGGGGTTAGAGTTAGAGTTAGAAAGTAACTCTAACTCTAACCAAGTTAGAGGATCCAAACACGCTCATAGATTAAATAAGGTTAAATCTATGCTTTATCTATAACTAAGTTATACATGGTCCAACTATAAAAATTTCACCGAAATTAGACAATAAAACCACCATCCAAAACCACTTGAGGGTAGCTTGACCGTTTTGGAAAGTTCTGGATGTAAATTAGTCGGCTTTATAGTATTGGGGAGGTGAAGTAGACCATCCTTAATAGTGGGCGTTAAGTAGACTTTTACCAAATCTCAATTGCATTCAAATACGCTTTTACACCCAAGAATTGCAGAAATTAGTCAACGCCTTAGTGGCGATATTGGAGATGGAAATTACTCGCCAAAGAATTCCTTAACTACCATTGAAATATTATTAATAGTTGCAATCTTTGAATCATCTTTCTTACTCGAACTTATAAGCATGTGTCACATAGACCTCTAAACTTTAAAAACACATTCTTGGCCCTCTAAACTTGTTAAGTGGTACACATAGGCCCTAAACTTTGAAAATGCATTTTTTTGAGATTTTTTATTGCTATTTGAATACCCAAAAATTTCTTAGAATAAATAAGTTTGACCATTTTGAAATGCAATAATTTAATATTTTTAATGAAAAATAGCATATTCTATGGCATTATCATCCTTGTTATTCACTCTGCCTCTTGGTACCCCTTCCTTCATTTTTCAGGTTGATTTCTAAAAAAAAGTATTAGAAAATATCAAAAATAATATTCAGAACCTGTGGTGTACCACTTAGCATGTTTAGGGGTTACAAATACATTTTCAAAGTTCAAAGTCATATGTGACACACACTTACGGTTCAAGGACCTGGCGCATTTAACTCTCGAAAAATTGAGTCAACTGGTCTATCTATTTTGCCATGTATACTTATTACAATTTTTCAATGCAAGTTTGCATTGTGTGTGTGTGTACATATTTGCATGCACTGTACATGGCCCAAGTTTCAAACTTTTGTACCAAGTATGTTCACCACGTACTCCCTCCGTCCCCATTGAGTTTGTCACCCCTGATTCCTCACCATCTTTTCGATAATTGCCTTATTCAAATTTTTTTGCACAAATATAATTTATTTTTAATAACTTATTTTATCAATAAAGATACTTGAATATTGATTAATTTATTTTATTATTTACATAAATATTTTGAATAAGACGGATGGTCAAACATGAAAATTTAAAAAAGTCAAAAACGACAAACTCCATAGGACAGAGGGAGTATTTTGCAATGGTATATTCCATTTTGAAATGAAGCTATCGTGCCTTTTTTCAGTCCCCACCATTTCCATCCATCACATCAAAGTTTCCCCACAAGTACTTGTTCCTGAATCCTGAAACCCAAATTAGTTGAGACACTTGTAGATGTACACATGCTTTAGACCCCTTTTTTTAAGGTAGGCTTAGACCCTGTTTGAATCCAAGGATTCTCAAAGGGAATTTAAAAAGAATAAACTTTAAAATGAATGTAGAGTTCCTCTCCCAAGGAAAGAAAATCAGAGTAGTGCAAAAAATGTAAGAAACAAAACCTCCACTCCAACCTGAAGGAAAGAATCTGTGAGCACATGCATGTTCCCAGCAGGCCATAAGACCTTGTATCTGCATCAGATCCTCTACTTTCTCAGCCTGCCCTGAAATTCATTCAGCATTTCCTCTTCAAAAACTGTAACAATCATCAATTGTATTGATGACGGCAGGACAACTGGGACAAGCTACTTGCTGCTACTTGCTCAGCTGATGACAAGATCCCCAGGTGGGGCAGGTCCCACGTCAGACGTTGCTTGCAGAAATTATTCGTCGACGAAGAGGGCACATGCACTGCACATGATGCTCCTAACTACCCGCGCGCGACGGTTAGTTTATTGCACGCGGTCCACCAGCCAGTCCTGCACTCGAGACTCCAGCTTCCATTCATCAGCTCCGTCTTCCTCTTCGTTCGCCCGCGTATAATAACTTCTCCTTCGGCAAAACTGCAACTGATCTGATCTGGGCTGCGGTGAGCTGTGCTCGCGCCGATGGAGATTAAGAGAGATGTATGGAGCCTGCTGCTCGTGCTGCTCCTCGGGCAGCTCGTCGCCTTCTCCATGGCCGCCTCAAGCTTCACCTCCTCCCTCATTGCTAATCTTGGTAGTCAATCTTTCATCTCTCATGCATTGGGCTGATCAATTACACAGTTTTGTTAGTGTCTGAGAATTTACTTGATGATTGTTATCTGGATAGTGGTAATTTGAGGTAACTACTTACCTTGAATTAATATATTTGAGCAGGAGTTGATGCGCCACTGACACAATCTTTCTTCGCTTACCTGTTGCTGACCTTAGTCTATGTACCAATCGTCCTTCGTCGTCGGCAGAAGCTGCAAGTAAGAGTAGCTGCGTCAGTTAACCCAGGAAGCTGTTGCAATTCATAGCTCACTGTCTTGAGTTGTCTTGCAGATAGCCTGGTACTGGTACCTAGCTCTGGCCTTCATTGATGTACAGGGGAACTATCTTGGTGAGCAGTATGGGCACTCACTACACAGTTACTCTCAATGAAATTTTGTTATATTCCTCTTGCTATCGCTGATCAACATCTAATGTCCCAGTTGTGAAGGCATACCAGTACTCATACATTACCAGTGTAACTTTGTTGGATTGTTGGACTGTTGTATGGGTCATCATGCTCACCTGGTATGCACTGGGCACAAGATACTCACTCTGGCAGTTCGTGGGGGCAGGGACATGTGTGGCAGGGCTTGCCCTTGTGCTGCTTTCAGATGCAGAATCTCCTGAAGAGGAAAGTAAGTTACTCAAGCATCAACAGTTCAATTAGAAAATCAACAACAAATACTCAAGAACAAGTCATTTTGAACTTATGGTAGTAGCAGGACCTGTCCATACCATCTCCCTTAAAGAAATGATAGAACAATCAAGAAGAATAATACTAGTGGGGCATAAGATTGCAATGAAATAGGTGTAAATGTAAAGACGACTTTATGAACATTTTGATTGAAATGTACTTTCTAGTTTCTGTAGTTACATAATGTAAAACTTATTTTTCTACAGATCCAAGCAAAATGCCACTTCTGGGGGATGTCCTTGTTATTGCTGGGACAGTTGGTTTTATGTTTAGCAATGTTGGGGAGGTTAGTTATGCATTACATGCATCTGCAGCTATCAGCAACAGTTTCTCACTGTGGAAATAAGCATTTCATTTTCCTCATATGTGTAGGAATATTGTGTCAAGAAAAAGGATAGGGTTGAAGTTGTTGCAATGCTTGGACTCTTTGGGTTGCTGATCAGCATCGTGCAGATGTATCCTCAAAAATTCATTATTAGTTGTCGACCTGTATAACAAACTCACATGATCTATTGGCAATCACATCTATACACTGCTCTCTTTTACAAGGTTAAACCGTCACCATAGTTTTTTTTTTTTTTTTTTTTTTTTTTTTTGAAAACGCAGGGAGAGCTGCGTTTCTTTGTATTATCACCATAGTTTTCCTGGAACAAAAAAAAAAAAAATGGTAACTGCATGACCTATATTAATCGTAAAGGATTAGTTAAACAAACTGGCATGATCTGTCAAATCACATCTAAATGTTTTCTCTCTTTTGCAAAGTTAAACTATCAGCATAATTTCCTCGAACAGAAGTTGTAACTTTGAAAAATTAAGTTGTAACTAGAAATATGACCCAGATTGTTGTTACCATTTAACTTGATAAACATTAGACTTATATTTGAAAGGAAGGGCCTAGAAGCAGTTACATGGTCTCCAAAAATGGTAAGAAAAGTACATTCTACCATGAAACTCCAATAAACCTTAGTGATTTGATTATCTGGAAACTCATTCCTACTTTTGTCCTTTTCATTTGTTCCAGATAAGTCTGTTTGCAGGATTTGCAGTGGCGATTTTCATATTCTACACAATTACTCCATTTGTTCTTAAGGTTAAGATCCCCAACATGTCAGGGATGATATGATCCACAAGTAGACAACACTAGAAACTTAGGCCCTGTCCAATGGTTATGGTTTATTAAAATAAACAAAGACTAAAGGAGAACTGTTTAAATAATAATGGCTGACTACACAATATCAGAAAGAAGAAAGGCCCACTTATTGTAATTTCAATCAATTGAATAATAGTTTAGCCTTTTTAATCTTATATGCTATTTTGCAGATGAGTGGAGCTACATTGTTCAACCTTTCACTGTTAACATCTGACATGTGGGCAGTCGCCATTCGAAGTTTTATTCTATCATCAACAGGTGATTTTTCTGAACCCAGAATACTCATACCAAATGGTATCATATTACCCAATATGCTCACATATTTCAAATGCAATCCACAGATAAACTGGTTGTACTACCTAGCATTCACAGTTGTGGCCATTGGATTAATCATCTATTCGTTGAAGTAAGACTTTATAAATCTTCCTAGATAATTTGCAGATATGTGACTCAATGGTTGCAGAAACCTAACAAAATTTGTTTCTTGTGATATATCAAGTGATAGTTCTTCAGATGATGAAATAGCTGGAAGCACAGAAGCACCAGCCCAATATCAGCAACTTCCAACTGAAGACAATTCAACAAGAAATGGTTCTAGTTCAGGTAGCCAAGAAAAGACACATAACGAAGAAGTTCATATCTGTTAGTGGGGGTAATGTACTAATGTATGAAGACACCTCCTTGTTCCATGGATAGATTTGTACCAAATCAAATATGAGATAGACATATGCAGAGTAAAAAAATGTTGGTCGCTTCATGTATAGGAAAATGTTTAATTGTCTCAAGCAGCAAAGCAAGATGAGGAAGAGAATCAGAGTTAATTTTCTCTACATGCCAGTCCAGCAGATCATTCACAATGTATAAAAAATACATCAGGTCAAAAGGATCTTCTACCAGGGATTACGAACCATCACAGCTGGTCTGCAAAGCATAATAGCAACAGTGTGGGAAACATGTAAAGGGAGGTACTAGTCACTAAGGGGTGTTTGGTTTCTGGCATGAAATGGTCCATCATCATCTCACTCCTTAGTTTTTTGTTTGGCTTGTAGAATAGAATGAGTTGATCCATCACTACCTCATTCTTCACAAACTAATAATTAGTACTAGTAGAGAAATGGGGTTATTCCACTAGATTTTAGGAATGGACTCAGGATGCATCACTCCATCTCGAATGGGTCAATTCCCCAAACCAAACACTGCATAAAGCTCTTTCAAGAATTGCCTATGAAGGAGAGAAAAAAAATATTATTTTCCTGAATAATGTATGTATAGCTTACATGCTTTAGTGGAATGCAGAGTGTTGGAAACACCACAGTATTTTCTGGTTAGGAGTTTTTTTGAATTTTTTCTGGTTAGGAGTTGCTAAAAGGGGTAAGTGGAAAATAAGAATTTGGTTGAACTCATCTGAATGATCAGTATATTATTTGGCCAGTCATCCTGTTCAAAACATAGACTGAAAAATCTCAAACTTATGGTGATTGAAACTTGAAAGTTGCCGAGAAGCAAGATTGCATAAGTGAAATTTATATCACTGAAGCAGAAAGTGGCAACTGTAATGTCAAATAGAAACGATATGCAGTTCACCCCTTTTTTGGTAAGGTCTCTTACCTTTTTTTTTTCTCTTCTTAGGGCATCCCCATGGTTTCCAAATAGCTAGTCTAGGAATAATTCTATTGGCTATCAAGGAGAGAGATCAAATAGCTAGCGACAGCCAAATAGCTTGTCTAGCATGATCTCCCAAAAACAACTCTCTCACAACTCACATAACATTCCCTATAGTGTTTTTTTTAATTATTTCTAAGCCTCATCTAGCTAGCTATTTGAAAGTTGCCGTTGAGGATGCCCTTAATATAATAACACGCAGCTCTCATGTGTCAAGGAAAAAAATGTCAAACCGAGTAAAAAAAACTGTACCGCAAGTCCACAACAGACATAGATAAATGAAGTATCAAACAGAGTAAATAAAAACTTAAACAGTGACCAAACATTGATAATCCAACAGAATTTAAACAGCAAGTAAACATTGACAATCAAACAGAGTAATATTACAATCCGCTAGTCAAGATGTTCAATTATCCTCACGGACTAATCCCGAATTATACAGATGTAATTGGAGATCAGAAGCAAAATTAATTAGCCCTATAACTTCAACTCAATCAATCTAATTCTTAGGCTAGAAAAAAAAAATTACAATAATAAAAAAGATGAGTAGCACCCAAATAGACACGGGTTTGACTCCACATGGGAGCAAATTTAAACACGCCTGCATTATTAAAAAAAAAAAGAAATAGGTTGGGTTTTCCCCTAGTGACTTTGGTCAACAAAATAATAAAAAGATGCACAAAGATTAATCCCAAATAATATACATGCAATTAAGGATCAATTCGAGGGAGAGCAAACAACAGAGCACTAATGACATTTAACTAGCTAGTTAGATGATGTGTTGTGACTATAAACTAGACGTCTGATAGACAATGATAAAAAGAACAAAAGAGATAGAGAAAATAATAGAATGACTCTTAGTTATATAAGATGATACTATAGATTAATATGGAGGGAGGACAAGAAATACAAATACAAATACAAATAATATCATTAATAGCTAACTGAAACAAATGTTTTTCAAATAACTATTCAAATATTTTCTAGAACAAGTATGCATTTAAAATACTAAAATATGATTTACTAGAAAAATCGTAAAAAAAAAATGTTTTAACTTCGGGGAAAAAAATATGAATCTGGTTCATATTTTTCCTAGAATCATGATCTATACTTGTTGACGAAGAACTAGGGTTCCACGCCAAGCACACCGGGAGGGCCTTGGATGCCCACGAAGATTGCAAACAACCTTAGAGCAGCGAACACCGCAGCAGCGTGATCGGCGGCAAACGATCGGGAGATCGCGGGAAGAACCTCCTCGAACGCACCTCCGGAAGACCCGCCGGAGAACGCACGCGTGGGTTGCCCTAGGACCGCAAGGCCGCCTAGAACGCCGGCCGGAAGTTCGTGGAGAACGCCGACGAACAACAGGGTAGAGAGAGGTTGACCTACAAGCAAGACGGTAGTAGATTGATTTTTTGTCGATTGGATGTAGATGGGATCAAATCGGCCATGAACCACTTTATTATATAGAGGAGGGTGGTCTTATCCTTTTAGGAAACCGTCCTTGGACGTTTCCAATCTCCAAAAAACGACCAAAACACGATAAGGAAACAATCGGTTCGGATCTCGTACGGACGGGCTGACGGACGCCGAAGTTTGGCTCGACCGACGACGGGGCAAGCAGTCACTAGCGTCCGGTCAATTCCGAGAGCCTTGCAAACGCATACAAAGGCATGCAAAGGACGGGACGTTGTGATCGACGCATGACCGGACACGCATGCGGTGACCGGACGCTAGATCGACGCATGACCGGACACGCATGCGGTGACCGGACGCAGCGTCCGGTCAATTTCAGAGGCGCATGTTTGGCCATGCATTGAACCTCCACCGGATTTTTCAAGTTTGTGCCTCGCCATTCCTTCTTTGCTATGTTTAGCACATGAAATGACATAATCTATGCATGGCTCTCCTTTGATTACTCTCTAGTACATGAAACCACGTAGTCCATGCAAAAAATGACATCCATTCACTCTTGACACATCATTCCACTCTAGAAATAGACTAAGACTATTTTGGATATCAACAATACTTTTGCTCATTTCTTAGAATTATTTGAAACAGTCTCCTAGAATCTAAATTAGGCCAAATATATAACTTTTTGATAAATAAAGATTTATTAAATTTCAAGCACATTACAGTGAACTGATACAATCAAGACGTATAGGCCCTTTGACCCGCATGATACTGGATCTCAAACTGATTTTATAATTCTCTCGATGGTAAACCATTCCCCATAACTTGGTCAAAGTTAAGCTAGTTTGACTGGCATAAATTTTATAGTTGCAATGTTGCATCCTTTGGTGGAGAGAGGGAGTATGCACTTTACTATGAAAGTCGTTTATTTGCCACACACCGGCTGGTTAAACTGATTCACTGGAAACTCACACCCTTTCCTTTGTTCTTTATCTCCAGGCAAGTCTCTTCGGAGGATATGAGTTGCCCTTTTTTATTTTCTCACAATTACTCCCTATGTTCTTAAGGTGTAAATTAACTCCAACATGTTAGAAATGCCAAACGGTTTTCCATTTGAGATATCTAAAAAAACTAATTATAGAGCAAAGATGTTTTTAGTAGTCTTCAATTTGTAGTATTAGCCAGAAGAAGGCCCTCCTTCTGTTATGTTACATTTCAATACTCTCTTCTTTCATTTTGTACACAACTCAATGTGTAGGATCAGCCAGAAGAAGGTGTGCACACAACTCAAGTTTCAACCAAAAATTGCTCTAAAAATGTGGATTACAAATTTAGCACCATTGGATTCATATTGGAAAGCATTTTCATATGATGTCAATTTCATGGTCATGATAAACATCATAATAGTTTTGACCCAACCCACAGACAACCTGGCTGTACTATGTAGCATTTGGAGTTGTGGCCATTGGTTTGATCATCTACTCATTATAGTTTAAACTTCCTAGATTATTTTGAGGAAGCCTAACAGAGTTTATTGCTTTGCTAAAAGACAACCTGGATGTGCATACAATTTATTTTTTTCACACCATTTCAGTAAATATTTCACATTAAATTGAAAAATATATAGGATATAAAAGGAGCTCACAGACTATGGGCTTCCAAACCCATCACAGCTGTTTGTCTAAGTACTAGTGAAACAGGAACATATTTGGGAAGATATAAAGAGAGGTCCCACTGTTCACTTACTAGTTATGAAAACTCCTTCGAGAATGATTGATATGTAGTGTTCAAAGCTTCAGACTTGATAAACAATGATAACCACTTTTGCTTTTGTATGCAGCAATGACTGAAACTAACCACGCAAATGTTTTCCAAGATACTGTCAGTGCATGGCTGGGTACATCAGCAGGGTACAGTGCTCAGCTTGGCTCAGGCCACCACGCTAGCAAACAGGGGGAGAGATGGCCAACGTTGCCTATGCAGGGAGATTCCACGGTGTAACACTGATGGTAGTTGGTATAGAGTAGAGATATAAAGGAATGATGGGTGCGGGAAAAAGTGTTGTAAAGGAGGGAATCTTGATGGCCAGGATGTATAGAGGAAGTAAATAGGGAAACATGAGTGTGGATAGTCTAACAATGACGCCCCTGCATCGCATGCATCCTTATCTCACTGGCGCTGTTGGCAGGTACTAACGCTGCCATTGCTTGACTATTCCCTGATGCTGAATGATTAGTTAGTTCAATGTTTCATGTTGGAATCTAAGATATCTGAAGATTGCTTGGAATAAGTGCTCACTCGCTCCTTTTCTGCTAGGAGTAACATGCGGCCTGAGAGACGAAAGGCACATAAAACATATTTTTAGAAAAAGGGAAATATTTCACTAAGCGAATGAAAAAGTCCCAGCCTCACATAAAACATCTTAGAAGTCAACCTACCAGTGATATTGTCAAGGGGGACATTGGCTGAATATTGAATGCACAACCATTTTGTTGAGACTCCATTCACCAGAAATCGCCACAAGAGCAGACCCCTGAATTGAAGTGGTGGAACCTGCTGCAATCTCGCATTACAATCTCCCTATCCTCAATTTTAGAGACCATTTTGATCACCGTGTGGCAGTCCCCACACACCCTCAGGTTCTTAAAAATGTGAAGGGGTGCCCCTGGTGGTGTAGCTATCAAACCAAATGCGAGGGCTAGGCGCTCACTGTGCATTACCAGCATAGCTTCTTTCTGCTCTTCTTCCGCTTCATGAAGCGCAAAGCTTGTATCAGGACAGTAACCTTCTTTCTTTAACTTAGCTGTCATTTCCCTGAGCTTTGCATGTATCTGTTCTGATAAAGGATGCGACTTGTCTGAAGCTATAAAGGAATGAACTTTGTTCTTGATCTGAATCCAGCTGCATCCAGCTTCTTTCTTAACCTTTTTAGTGTCCATGAATTTCCTCACTTCATCCTTGTCTTTCCACTTCCCTGCAGCCGAATAAATGTTGGAGAGAAGCACATATGTAGCCGAGTCAAGAGGTTCAAGTGACAGCAGCTTGTCCGCAGCCAACTTTCCAAGCTCAACATTCTTGTGAACTTTGCAAGCTCCTAGCAACGTGCGCCATACCATTGGACCTGCTGGGAATGGCATGCCTTCGATAAGGCTCATTGTTTCATCCAGCTTGCCTGCGCGGCTATAGAGATCAACCATGCACGCATAATGCTGCATGGTTGGAGTGATCCCGTAGTCTCTGACCATTGAATCAAAGTATTGCTGACCTTCTTCAACAAGACCAGCATGAGTGCATCCCATGATCACAGAAAGGAATGTGACACCATCCATCTCAATGCCCTCGGCTTCCATCTGTCGAAATATATCAAGGGCCTTTTGGCTGTAACCATGCTGTGCGTACCCTGATAGCATTGAATTCCATGACACCAAATCTCTCTCTGTTTGTCTCTCAAAGACACACTGAGCACTCTCGATGCTCCCTTTTCTTGCATACATACTAACAAGTGCACTGCTCACACAGAGTGCATCATGGCACCTGTGTTTGATAGAAATAGCATGGAACTGCCTACCCAGGTCAACTCCAGCTGTCGGACTAGTACAAGCATCAATGACACTAGAGATTGTAAACTCATTTGGCTTCAAGCCATGCATGGTCATCTTGATGAATATATTTGTGGCACCATCACAATCACCAGCTTGGGCATAGCAAGCCAACATTGCAGACCATGAAACAACATCCTTTTGGTCAATCATTTTGAATACAGAAAGAGCTTCTTCAATGCTACAAAGCTTAGAGTAAGAGGCCAGAAGTGCAGTTCCAACAATTGGTGTACACTCGTAGTTTGTCTTGATCACCTGGGCATGAATTTGGGGAGGCAAGCTGGCCACTGACGCTGTCAGAATTGTCGAGTAGGTGACATCATTTGGAGAAACACCATCTTCTCTCATTCTGCTAAAAAGAGCAGCAGCAAGAGGTATATCACCGTTCTGAATGCACCCATTAATCATAGCAGTCCATGAAACAACGTTCTGAGATCCTGACATCAACAAAAATATATCCAGAGCATTATGCAGTCGACCTGCTTTGTTGTAAGCATCCATGAGGGCTGTCATTACATTGCCATACGATTGAAACCCACGTTTAAGAACACTGCTGTGGAGTTGACGTGCCAGGCCAAGGTATTTGAGATTTGCACATAATTTGATCACTGTTGAGTACGACGACTGTGTAAGCATGGTAATACTGGATCGCGAATCATGGAACAGCTGCAGGGCTTCAAGATCACGCCCGTTCAACACAAGGCCCGCCATCAATGTATTCCATGACACCATGTCCCTGGTCTTCACCTCCATCCCACAAAACACGACCCTGGCTTCTTCAACCAATCCACACTTTGCATACATGTTCATCAGAGAATTACACACAAGCACAGTGGAACAGCAACCAAACTTAACTGATTGAGCATGCACACGCTGCCCAAGATCAACCATACCCTGGCTCGCCACCACTGAGAGAACACTCGCAAATGTGGGCGGGTTGGGCCAGACCCCCTCAGCACGCATCCTGAAGAAGAGATCCATAACATCCAATAACGCTCCAGCCTGGAGGTACCCAGTGAGCAACGACGTCCAGGTGACAACATTCCTCTCGAGCATTGCCTCAAACACCTTCCTGCCTTCCACAACACTGTGCCACTTCATGTACATGTCAAGAAGAGACGTGCCCGTGCTGATGTCACCGCGATCATGCCCACACTTAACACACAGGCCATGCAGCTGCTTCCCTAGTATTCTGTCTGGCACTGACCCACAGACTTTGAGGACCCCCAACAGTGCCCCACCACCAACACGCCTGCCATGGTGGCGGTGCACATCGAAGAAGTGTTCTAGCACCTGGTGGACCGAACCCCGCGGGTGTCCCTGTGGCGAATTTTGTCGAACGCTTGGCAGGCGCTGGTAGCGTCGTTGAGGTTAGCATGGTTCTCCAATGGGACGGAGGAGGCAAGCGTGGACTGTGACTTCGGGGGCCTGTTCCAGTGCCAAGGCCCCAGCATTCTTGCCACTGAGCTGTGCGAGGTACCAGTGCCGGCGCTGGTGAGTTCTCACCCCTAGGGACAACATTTAAGCCCCTAAATCACCCGCACCGGGTCATGTTCTGATAGATAACAAAAAAGTAAAGCATAAATGCATGACGTGTATGATTTTTTTCAATTCCATGCTTAACTGAAAAAAACAAACACAATGAAAACAAAGTGGAAATAACATATCTTATTCGACGGTAGCATGTGAAATATCAACCTACACTACAAGTTGCCGTCGGGATTTTGGAATTAACCTGCTGGGTGCTGCTGCCAGGATTCGTTAGTGCCTTGCCGGCGCCCTGCATGCTGCGTGGTGTGCCCACTGGCGGCCTGACACACTCCCGTTATCGCGTCTCCCGCCTCTGATGCCCGTCAAGCACAAGCACAGCGCCCGCCTCTGATGCCCCGTCAGGCACGAGCACAGCGCCCGCCTCTGCTGCCCTGCCCAACACAAGCACGGCAGCGCCTCCGCTGCCCACCGAGGATCGATTCGTCTGCGCCACCGCCCTCCGATGCCACGATTTGGCTGCACACTCACGCCAGCGCTAGGAGCACGCCGGCGCCGCCGCCTAGGTTTGCTTGTGTCTTGTGAGAGCCGAGAATTGGGATGGAGAGAGGCAAGACGAAACAGGAGTTTGCGACAGAATGGCAGAGGGCGCCAATCTTTGCCTCCGACTGGGCCGGGCACCGAGGCGCCTGGACTAAATGGGTCTGTTTTCATTTTTGTTTTGGCCCAATAGCCCTATTTTTTTTTAAAAAAAAAGAATTGGCGACTAGGCCTAGTTTCGTTTAGCCTGGTGCGACTTGCCTATTCGATTCTCTTGGGTGTGTTTTTGCCTTTACCCTTTTCTTACTCGAAGCTATTTTTTTTTTGTTATTATAATAAAAGCATTGAGAAGACAGTTAAAAAAAAACATTGAGAAGAGTGTTTTTAAAGAAAAACAAAGGCTGAACTATGCACACCAATAGTGCATCTATAGATGTGCACTGTACAAGTGAAATCTGTTATTTTGTCCTTTAATGCATATGCAATTGAAATCTGTTATTTTTATATGTTTTTTACAAAACGAGTTTGAATCTTAAATTTTGTGCCAATGCACATCTATAGATAGAAGATGCACTATACGTGTGTATTGCTCAATTTTTTAAAAAAACTCTAGCTATGGTGGGGCTTTCATGGATTGCACCCAATATGCACTGAATATTTTGCAGTTATACATAGGAGAAATTTCAACTACTCCCTCCGTTTCAAATTGTAGTTCACTTTGGCTTTTCTAGATTCATTTCTTTTGTTATGTATTTAGACATAGTGTATATAACTAGGTGCATAGCAAAATCAATGTATCTAGAAAAGCCAAAGTGAACTATAATTTGGAACGGAGGGAGTACATCCAAAAGCACATTGCTGCTCGACATGAAACATTTTGGCCAAGATGGTAATGGACTCATTCAACCTTGGTACTCGAGCTTCATCATCCTCCTTTAACATATTACTCCACTTCTGCATCACTGAAAGAGCAACATACATGACATTAGTCAGGCGTCCTAGAAACTTCGAATCTATTCACCTGATTTTGGCTGATAGCTAATTGAATACTAGTATTCTCGTGAGAGAGAGAATAAGCTGAAATAAGATAAGCCAAGACAAACGAACACATCGTTCTTTTCCATGGCCATCTTATTAAAGTGTTCTACAGAGCCCAAATTACACCAACAAAGACAAATGGGAAAATTAGATCACTGCCATTGAAAGATCATGACTTTAGAAAAATACCATCAAAAGATTTAGCCTTAGAAAAATAGCGGTGAAAGGTTGCTCCGTTGTTGATTTCTACCATTCTCATTAGCTTGCCGTTGATTCTCCTTCAACCTCCACTCACTTACGGATGGGCCCCCACACGTCGCCTCCTTCAACCTCCAGCCATCTTCCTCCAATCTTCCCTTCCTCCACCGTCCATCCATGGAGAGTGCGGGAGGGGCCACAAATCTGAACTCCCCGGCGTCGGCGTGGCGGCAACAGTTATTCTGGCCAAGCATGCCCCGTGTGGCGGCGGCGGCGGCGGCCACGGTGGCTCAGATGTGCGCGGGCCGTGGTGGCGGCAATGCGGGCTCCAGCGCCCGTGGCGGCCGCGGCTGCGCCAGCGCCCCTTTAGCGGCTGCTGCTGCTGCTCGCGGCGCCCTTTAGAGTGCTAGCTTTCTTTGACTCCGTTAGTCAAATATAACTAAAACTTTGGGACAGTATCCTGCCTTGCAACCATGAATCCCAAAAGTCTTCCTTAGACGGATGTCCCCCCCAAACAAAAGATCCTTAACATGCACCATCCAAGATTGCTAAATGGCAATTAATGAAAGAAAAACTGAATTTGTGCTCTATACTACTTGCCGAATTTGTGATCGGCTCTCCTTGCCAGATAAACTTAGCTCTTATACTATCCCATCTTTTGATGTAGAGGTGCTCCATACTTTAACATACAAGAAGCTACACCAATGTTACTGTGTTTCCCTTCCACAAATCCAACCTTTTCCCCATCTTATTTGTCAAAAAAAAAACCCTTTTCTCCATCTCGGTAAAAACGTTTGCAAAATCCTATCAAGCTAAGAGACGTGTGTATACTTGTGCATAAAATTTTAAATGTGTGCTGTGTAATTATGTTGAATTTCCCTATGTAATATTGTGATACACATCTCGATCGAGATATGGAGGTCAGAATAAATATAGAATAATAATGAATGAAAAAAAAAATTGTTTAGATGGATAAGGGGCGGATGTAGCCAAGTGGATTGTGAATCCATCATGCTTGCCGTCGTTAAGCCTATTGCATTTAATTGCAAATTCCAAAAATCCAATGTTCCATATTTCTAGTTACTTTTTTTCTTACGGTGACAAAGAATAAAACTATCATTAAGTTTTTTTTCCTTTTCCTAGTTCTTCTTCCAAGCGCAGGATAACTTGAAGGGGTTGTGGGTTTTAAATTTATACCAATGGATGCTTTTCCTTCACCACCCCCATGGGTATTGATCTTCAAATACTTAAACTACAAACATCCAAATACTTCTCTAAGAACAAACAAAGAGGAGGCCATCAAATTCGAATTTGTCATCTAAATAATTATATTACGTGTATTCCATTAGTGTCAATATTCAATTATTATAACAAACTATTTATTCTTCTATTTGATGTTCTACTGGTTTAAAAACAAGATGTCTTGTTAACAAAATAAATTTTAGATTAGATCTTTAATTATGTATTCTACAATCTCAAAGTGTTTCATTTATCATAAACACGTGTGCGTCACACGTGCATCTACTAATAAACAGGTTGTAGCCTCTCATCGGAACGCCTAGGCATTTGATGAAAATTCCTTACATTACAATGCAGCATGTCATTAGCTCTTTCTTCTCTTGACCCGACCCATCCCAGAGACAGAGGTAGGGGCCCACCAGCATGGCCCGTGCCCCTCCCCGCGCATGGAGTGGTTTTTTTTTAAGTATCCCACATTAAGGTATAGATCACTCACTTTTCCCCACATTAAGGCACTCACTTTTATCACAATATTATGATCTTTTGTTATGAATACTAAGTACATGTGTAGAAGCATTACAAAAATTGTTAAGATATACACTTTTCTATATAAATCGTATGTCCGATCCCCCTTAATCAAAATGTTGGTACCAAACCGGGAGGGAGTATGTCCGGTCCCCTTAATCAAAATGTTGGTTCCGTCTCTACCCATCCAAAAACAAACACCTCACTTTTTGTGACTAATCTTCATACTAGAAGCCACTAAAAGCAGTATTATAAGATTAATTTTAGGTTAATATTGATGTTTTTGAACTATATATCATAATCGCAATACCATCTACATATTGAACTGAAATGTCCCGTAGAATCATAGTGGAGATGTTCAAAGAGTATAACGAAGGAAAAATACTTCTGACATATTGTAGAGTGTATTTTTTATTGAATGATGTCATATTAAACGCTCAAAACAAAACATATTTAATAAAAAGATTAATAAATAGTAAAAAATTCATCTTTTCTGTTAGAGAAAATGACAGAGGAAGAAAAAAATCACTCATGCACTTTGCAATGCACGGGCATATTTCCTAGTATAAGATTAATTTTAGGTTAATATTGATGTTTTTGAACTATATATCATAATCGCAATACCATCTACATTTTGAACTGAAATGTCCCGTAGAATCAAATTATCTAGCATTCCTGTAATATGTTTTGGCCCTCTTGCTTGATCAAACCTCTATATTGCTGAAGAAAGGACTCTGCTCCCCCATTAGCCACTAACGTTTATGCACACCAGATGTATTTTTTTTTTTTTCGAAACTAAAAATCCAATCAGAAACACAGGGCGGTCGGGCCCGGAAGCAATTGATGCCTCAGCGAAAAAACCCCGGACAGGAATTGGACCAACCTTAGGGTATCTGCACCGCTGTGCTGTAAAATGGACTCCAGTATCAACATACAAGTAAAATTTGCCGCACCGCGGTATTGATATGGTACGCTGCCCTCCAGTTCGAGCTCGCAGACGGTATTCGTAGAGTCTGTCCAGTGCAAACGCTAAAGTACACGCAGGGCCCACCACGTGGGAGGGAGGGAGTGGAGATGAGGACGGACAGCCTGTTTGCGTGCATGGAGAGATGCGCCAGCTGCCGGCCCCACTATTTAAATTTTAAAAAAATGCTAGAACTTGCAAACTAAAAAGCCAAAATTATATTTTGATTGCACCATCAATTGAATTTCAATAAATCCTTCAAAACAAAGATCTCACATGGATATATTTAGATAACATAACAAGTGGGGCCCTATTGATAATGGTTGGAATAGAGTATGTTGTAAAGATGATGTATATGCGAAGAAAGAAAACCAGAAATAAAGTAGAAATCTTGATGATTGGGATAGAATATTCCTTTTAGAGTACGAAGTTAAAAGGATGAGGAGCGCGGATACTACCCTGGGGGAGCCAGGACGACCTCGGCCCGTGCTAATAGCTCCGCTCCGTACGGCGCGACGGCGACACCCACCCTTGTCCACTCTGGCCGGCGCGCTCGGCGGCAGCAGCAGCTGCGGTTGGCTGCGTACCACGTACTGTACTGCTACGTCCAGACGCGCGCATGCCTCCAACCGTCCAGGACGCCCCGGCGAGCCCACCGACCGCCACTGTTCCGCGGTCAACTGCTGGCGACCTCGCCGCCCCCAGCGGGCACAGCGGACCGGACAGCGTCTGCTCACCTTCACGGCTCACCAGACAGACGGTGTCCTGCTCGTCGCCGGAGAGCAGCCAGGCGAGGCGTCGCTGTCTGTGTCGTGTCTGCGGACCCGCCCAGCGCGCGCGCGCCGGCCCAGCTCACGCGGCCGGACACGAGCGCGAAAAACGCTGTGGGTGTCGTTAGCTTCCGGCTCCCCGTTGCGGCCCCCGTGATCCCGTGTGTCCTTGTTCTCTTCTTGGAATGGAATGGAACGGCTAGGCTATGAGCTCGAAGCAACCGGCGCGGGAGGTGTCATGTCGACCGTACGTACGAGTGATGTCCTGTCGTGGAAACCCGAGTCGTTCTGGGGTCATTTCGCTTCTTCGCTCTCTGTGAGTGTGAGGTGCACAGAACACGGGCGGCGGTCGATTGTGTTGTGCGGTGCCCGTCGTGCCCCTCTATCATCACCTCTGAATCCTACGTGAAAATGAAGCCATTTGTTGCTTCCTTGTCGAGCTGCTCAGCTGCTGCTGCATCGTCATTCATTCCTGTCGACGGGGTCGATCTGTCGCTTGGCTCCCACGCTTGCTTGCCATCTTATTCAGGCGGCAAATGGGCAAATGGCTGTACGTATATAGCGATCTGAAAGTGGTGACAAGCTTTGCTTTCGGATGACAGCGAATTGCAGTAGTTTAGAGGGTAAAACGTCAGCTGTAGAGGAGTAGTTTTCAGGGTTGGGGCTTTCATTCATCAATTCAGAATTCGATCCTCCGATCGCTATCCACGTACACTAACGAACACGAGGCGTACATTGCCCGCGCTACTGCTCCCCTACCCTGGGGCAGATTTTTGTGTCCGAGACTCCGAGCTACTTGTGATTCCGTGGACAGGATTGCAACAGGGTTGCTGCTGCATCGTGTCGCTTTACCGGTGGTACCTGACGAAAGCTTCATTGCGCGCCAGCGCCACCCAGAGGATTCACCGTGAGCCTTCGCGTGCAAGACAGAAAATGACAAGCATCGGCTGCCATTGACGGCTGCTTGTTACAACGGCAAATGGGCAAATGGCTGTTTTAGGCTTCTTGCGACAGGTTCGGACCCACAGCACGTGGAAGAGCACGTGAAGTGTATAGCGATACCATGACAAGGCTTCACCGTTGAAATATGTGTCAAGTGACAGTGCGACACACATCAGGTCTCAAATGTAAAGAAAATGATGAAAAATGATTCATGTTTGAGCAAGTTTCTAGTGAACAATATTCACATTTATAATTTAAAATTAATTTATTATAAAAATACGTTTCGTAATTGCGTCAGAGACTACTGTCTAGAGCCAACGGGCACTGCATGCAAGATTGCTGCATCACTGTTGCAGCTTCCGGCGAGCTACCCTAGTATCTAGCCGTTACTGTTCATGATGCCTCTTCTCTTTTGCGATGTGAACACCTAGTAGGCTACTAGGTAGAGTTCATCTCTGATGGTTGGCGTTTTTCTTCTTTGTGGCAACAACTTACGTACCTGTGGGCCGTTAGCCGGCCGTAGGGATCGGAGCAGGGGAAAACGCATCTTTGTGTGTGCGCTCCGGCCGGCCAGGAGGCAGGGACGGACGAATTGCGCCAGCACATGATGCACATCACTGTGTGAAGTCCAATAATCCTGGCCGATGGATGCGTCAACGAGCCGGGTCGCGTCTGGTCTGGATATTAGCGTCTGATAGCAAGATCATGACTCGTTACGATTAGGACATTAGGTGGCACAAGTTTATCGGCTTTGCAATGAGTGTTGTCCATCCATCACAAAAATTGTGGATGATCTGCAACTTTATAGTTGATTTTTTTTCTACTGTGATCTTTTAGCGTTGGCCAGGGATCGATAGCGCTATCCATTACAATGAGAGGACCTGTGTTGAATGAATCTGTGATGTCTTTGTGAGGGGGAAACAAATTAAAGACAAGGACAATCATCACCCCTGTAGTTTTCAGTCGTACGAATCTAGCGACAAATGTCTCATGAAAATACAAGGGGGTAAAGAAAAAGAAAGAGCGGTCTGGATCCTCCTGCATAATCACACAAACAATCATTGTGTCGGTAGGCCCCTACCAGGGACATGTGTTCGTGCTTATCAGCATAACAAATAATGCAGTCATAAGCTGTATTCAGATGGGAAGAGAAGTCGCAAAGACAGTGGTCCAATCACTTTTTTTTGTTTGGCAAAAGTAAACCGACATGACGACAGTAGAAACCGTCTGACACTGTACCGAATCCTTCTCAAGACATAACATAACTGAAATAGCAAACTTGGCAATTTAGTTAAATTTGGGTAATGTGTTTGCAAATTTGCATGCATGTAGGAGTATATGAATGTTGTGTAGACAGGGACTGTCTTTTGTCAGGTGACGAGCCTAAGATCTACTCGCTTCGTCCCTTTGAAAATGTCGTTCGGAAAGTATGTTTGTGAGGGGGTTCAAATGACACTTTTAAAGAGACGGAGAGAGTATCCTGACATCTGGAGCTACGGAGGGGTACACTCACAAGTGTGTGTGAATATGTCTTGTTGGTCCACGTTGGGATATGCCTGTGTGTCATCCCAGTAGTAGTACTAATCAGTAATCAAGAAACTATGAAGCTGATCATGTAAATAAGACTCAAGCCTGACTATTGATATCTTAATTAATACTGCTCAAAAAAGATTGTTTAGAAAATATTTGGTACTATATGAGTATGAGAGAATGTCAAACTTGTACGCGGGATAATAATGCTTAAAGTGTCCTTTTCTGAATAAAATATAAATGGAACATTTTTAACACAAAAATAGGTTCTCGTCACATAAGATTTTTTTTATTCATGCAGTTTGGGGGCACAGAGGCGAGGCAACGCGCCCTGACCGTCTTTGATCGTCTTTAGAGGGACTTATCACACATTAGGGGCTAATCACTAGTACAACAAAGCTCACTACTGGGGCTTTGAAAGCCATTTCTATAGGCGGCAGACGGTACCGCCAGTGGCATAGGGAAAGGCTAGTGGAAATAAAGAATATTACAAGCGTTTAGTTAAGATGCGCCGGTGTTGACATAATTACACTGGTGGTTCCCTTAAGTAAACCATTATTCTCGCTCATGTAATTCTAAACAAACACACAACCACGAAACTAGATTTTTAAACTCAAAGTGAGAAGCACTAATTTTGAATCAAATAATGGAGAATCAATAATGAGAGGCGCACCACTAATCCAAATCTTCTAAGACACCTTGCATTGAAACCCTAAGACAAAAATCTACACCATTCTCTCCCTCTCAAACCACAACCATGAAACTCTCTCTCTCTCTCGCTAACTAGATCTTGTTTTAACTCAAAGTAAGAAAGCACTACTGCAAAAAGAACTATGAGTGGCATTAACTATAACCTTCTTAAGTCACCACCTCCAAAGAAATGAAAATCAAAACCTCCCCTGTTCATTCATTCGATGTTGGACCTTCAAGTTCGTCACGAATGGAAGGTGGCTCGACTGCAAAGTTCAGGTCGGAGCAAAAAGAAGCTGTATTTATAGCAGACCTAATATAAGTGGTTTGAATAAACAACCGCCAATGTAAAACATAATTGTAGGAGGTTCACATAAAGAAACCGCTAGTGTTAACGCCTATTTTCATTGGCCGCTTATGCAACAAAGTCGGCCGCTAGTGTAAACATCAATTTTCACCGGCGGTTACCTAAAGCAAGCTGCCAGTATAAATAATACCTTATGTGTAAATACTTTTTACACATGTGTGCTTCATTTTGGTGGCCTAAACATTTTTTCTCTACTGATGCCTGGTCTTTCATAACCACTAAGGGAGTTGCTATATTTTAGGCGCCTGAAAAAAGGTGGGATTTCAGCGATGAATCTCACCCACACGATCCGAAACGAACGCTCCAAATTAGCCCGACACTATTCATCTTCTTCCTCTCGTCGCCTTCTCGTTTCTGTGTTCCCCACAAGCGAAGGCCAGGCCTCAAGGGTGGCCACCCACTTCCCCCACAGAGAATCACAAATCACAGAGCTTTCTATAGGAAGAACAACTCACAGAGGGGAGGGGAGGGGGGAGGAGGAGGAGGAGATGCTCGCCGGAGGGGAGGGGATAGGGTGGAGGAGCCACCGTGAGTTGAGGAAGACGACTGTGCGGGAGACGAGGGTCTGTGGGAGGCGCGTCGCCTGAACAGGCCCCTGATTTCAGGCGACTGTGCAATAGAAAAAGTGAACCACTAATTGATAAAAAAGGGAAGCGCTAAGAGTAATCTCCGGTGTACCAGTGGATTCAACACAAGGATATGTGCGGGTGGTTTCTAGTGTTCAATACGATACCCCTGCCACTATTTTCATGTATATCACTGTACGGACACACAGAGACAAATCACAACTGCTACAACTATAACTAATGAAAAATGGTAAAAGATGTATTGAATCTGTTCTAAATTGTTTTTCTTTGACTTTTTCAACCTCAACTTTAACCACTCGCCTTATTTAAAATTTTATATAAAATATCACCTTTTATTGTGGCTTGCTTTATGAACAAATGGTCTTTAAAATAATTTAAATTTGACTACTTTTTATAAAATTTTTTTTGATAAGACGAGTGGTCAAATTCGGGGTAAAAAAATCAAACAAACATAAAATAAAAAGTTGTCATGGTCTGATAAAAACAAAAACGGTAGTATCTTCATAATAAGAAAAGAAAACGACATGATGAGTCGATACTCGTACCCGATACGGCATTTTCCTGTACCACTCTCATCGCTGTCATGTGCCCAAGCAAGCTCCATTCATCGGTCGACACGTATGGAGGTTCTCATTTCCCAGACATTGGAACGGATTTTCGTTTTCGATCACACGTCCTTATCTGCACAGTCCCCCACACTATCCAACTGACGCTAGCACACAGACTAGCCAAATCCGCCGCCCGGCACAGTGCACCGAATCATCGAGGGTCCGTATGCCTTTCTCTGTCCGCTAGTGAGCCCCCACGGAAAAAGCCGATTCGGCACCCGGGGGCCGCGGCACCGGGCGGTGCCGCGCGGGCGCCCGCCGTTCCCGGGCTCGCACTGCGTTGGAGGCGGCGGCGGCTGTTCACCCGGTGGACGCCCCCGGTCCTCTCCAGCTTCGTGCGCCGCGGCGCGTGCGGCATTGCCCATTGGCATTTGGCACCAGCCGCGTGCCCCCGTGCGGCTCGGGGCTTCCGGGCTGGCAGCGGCGCGTCGTGCGGGCGGGCAACGTGCGATGCTGCCAGCGACGGAGCGCATGCATGTTCCTCTCGAGGGAGGGGGCAGTGCACGAGAGCGAACAGGTAGGCAGAGGCTGCAGGCCCCGCCGGCGGCATGTCGGACCGTAGAACATCCGGCCAGAGTGGGGGCAGCTTTGGCGTTGGCGTGGTGGCCACAGGACTTGTTGCACTGCACGGTGCATGCATGATGGATGACTGATTGGCTTGGCGAACTGATTGGCCTCGCTCGCCGTCGCTCGCCGTGCCCTTTCGTGCAGGACTGCAGGTGGTGTGTCCTGTCCGTTCGGTGTTTGTTTTCGTTTGAACCGAGTAGCTTATATGGTCATTGTTACTCCACTATATGAACCTACATAGTATGATAGGTATTTTATTTTACATGTTCTCTTCTTCCTCTCTCTTAGTTTTTATGAGCAATCTTACAGGTATATATGAGCAGAAAGCACGAGGCACGGTGGCACGGCGACGCCGCGAAATTTTGGCCCGACACGAGCACGGCACGGCACGGTTGGATCGAACTGGGCCGGCCGGCACGCCGCGGGCCGGGCCCGGGCGACCCCAAAGGCACGCGGCCGGCGATTTTTAGACAAAGCACGATGAGGCCGGTAGGCTGGAAAGGCACGCTATCCCCTCCAACCTCGGCCCATATACCAACACCAACAGGCCACGGTCCACCTTCTCAACCCTATCCTATCGAAGAACTCCATTCGACCGGCGGCGGCCAGCCTCGGCGGTCGTCGGCGAAGCGGCTGCGAGTGTGCGGCGGCGGCGGCCCCACGCCGCCGGCGTGGAAGCGGCGGCGGCGGCTCCTCGCGCGGCGGGGGTCGGCGGCGCGCGGCGCCGCCAGCGCCGATGAAGCGGCGGCGGCGCTGCGCTGCGCTGCGTGGAAGCGGAGCGGCGGCGGCGGCCCGCCGGCGTGTAAGCGGCGGCGGCTCCTCGCGGCGGCCGGGTCGGCGGCGGCCGGCCCGGCGGCCTACGCCTGCCGGCGTGGAGCGAAAGCAGCGACGGCATCTCCTTGGGCAGCGGCAACATCTCCTCCCCTCTCGGGCCTTGGGCCGGCGATATCCGATTGGGCCCGTGCTCTTCGGCCGGCCCGCACGGAAATCCGGCCGTGGGCCGCACTCGGCCAACCCTGGGCACGGAGGACTGTCACGGGCCCGGCACGGTGGCTCATGGGGCCAATCGGGCCGTGCCTAACGGGCCGTGCTTGGCCGGGCCGGGCCGGGCGGCCCGTTGCTCATATATACTTACAGACTACCTCGTTTTCTGAGTGAGATAGGTGTTGAGATAAGAGATAATATCTTCTCTTTTCCTTCTCTCTTCCATCTAGGAAACATGATAACATGGATTGATATGAGCTAATTGAGGTGACACTGTTAGGACGCCCTTATGACTTATTAGTCATGCTATACTATTTTGCTTTTATAATAAAACAACATGAGCCGGTTTATTTTTTAAAAAGGAGTTATTTATAACTTGGCTTTTCAGAAAACCATAAAGTGAGTACCATGGGCAAACCAGCTTACAAGCAAAGTTTAAAAACAAGCGCTACTGCAAACATCCAGATTACATCAGTCATGAGCCGGTTTATCAGACACACAAACTATCAACCGAAAAAACTTCGGGTCATGTCGGTACGTACGTCATTCGTGTCTTGCTTGGCAGCTTTTGTTGGCCGACTTGTGTGGTGGTGAGCTTTACCGGCAGCGGCAGTGCTGCGGTCGCTGGCCGACTCCGGCGATTCCTTGGCCTCGCTGGCTTTGCAGCACGAGAAAAACAAGTTTCCACGGCAAACCTTTTGCTGATGACTGATGTAGTATAGATCAAGAGCGTACGGAAAACATCGCATTGGTTACGTAGTTCAGCTGGCACGTGGTTTTTTATATGCATTCTCTGTCGACGTGAGTTGAGATGTGGTCGTGCATCGCCCTCTGAAAGTCTTTTGGCTATTTGCAGCTCCCTTCTAGCTGTCCCTCGTCACTGTCACGGAAACAGGAACTTTCCTAACCGGGATAAAAGCCCTTACCAACCATGAGTAAACCTAGTTTCGGCATTAGTGCTGTGTAAGATCATCGTCCTCCAAATTAGTTACTAAGCAAAACGGGGTCTTATTATTGGGTAAAGTAGTGACCATGTCAGTTTTTTCTTAAGGGTCAATTGCAAAACTGCCCTTCTTTTCGGTTCTAATTGCCGGTTTGCCCTCGTTTCTTTAACTTTGCATGTTTGTCCTGCTGTTTCAAAATTGAAGCCTCTGCCCCTGATTCTGATTTCCGTCAGCTGTCAAAAAGTTATGGCCTCAAGAAAAATGTTTGAGAAAAAGAAAAAAAAGTGGAAAAAGATTACACCACCCATTATGCTAAACAAACATATATCCCCATTCACACATAGGTTCGCCGACTAACTCAACCGCAGGCGACACATTTCTCCACACGGGCGGCGCTAAGGTTTTTGGGCAATGGGCGGCAGGCTGCTGCACACGGCGGGCGTGCGGCGGGCGGGGGGCGATCCACGGCAAGACTTGTCGGGCGGGCGTCCCAAGAGGCGGCGGCCCCCGTCGCGGCGTCGGGCGGGCGGCTCCCGCATCAAGTCGCGATCGAGTGGGCGGCGGCCACTCGTGGCTTCGGACGAACGACCACTCGAGGCGTCGGGCGGGCGGCCCTCGCGCCGGGGCCCGGCAATATCGCGGGGCGCGTCCCAGCAGCTTTGGGTAGGCGCGTCCCTATCTGCAAATATTAAGCGTGCAAAATATGTACTTTGATATTTATACACAATGTATATTGTCATTTCTCCAAGATAAAGTGCACAATTAGTCGGTACAAAAAAAAAGTGATTTATTCTTGTGTCATTCATGTCAAGGGCATTTCAGTCTTTTTAGCCTGTAGTTAACACTGTTATGCCCACTTCAGGGAGCAGGGTCAACTCGAGGCTTCAATTTTAAAAAAGAGGAGCAAACATGCAAAGTAAAAAAATGAAGATCAACGAGCATTTAAACCGAAAACAAGGGTAGCCTTGCAATTGACCCTTTTCTTAAAGGGTAAATTGGAAAGCTAAAATAGTTAGAGGGTAATATCTGAGCACAAAAATGGATTATCATCCTGGCAGTAATTTGGAATTATTTAAGATCATAACTGATCCGCTTTCAGCATGTTTTTTTCTCCCCCACCACACAGACCCAGATACAAACAAGGGTACTTCACCACTTGTGCTTTGGTGTGTTGGAATCATAGATCACAGTGGGACATGATTGGCGTAGCAAATCTGTCGTGCTGCTTGTGCATAACTGTTCGAAAGATAATCAAATCACTAGGAATATGTCCGACATGCTTGCATTGATAATGATTTGGTATATCATATGCGCATGACACTAACATGGACAGCTCGGCAACAATCATGTACCCTGGTGGTAGAAGAGAAAGCCTAGAGCTCTCCTCGTCACACACCTCGTATATGAGTTTAGACAATGCACGTAGTACACTGATTAATACCAGTGACCAATCATGCTGTTGTTGGTTTGTGGAGACCAACTAAGCAGAAATAGAAGCACATGCAGTCGTTAGAAATGGGGGAGACTGAAGAATCAAGCGGAACTAACAAACTTTCTAGGTTTTTTTAGAATCACAAGAGACTACGTTTATGATCGAAAGTTAGTCGTTGGTGCATAGTTCCCCTGATTATTTATGTGAAATCTATTACACTAGTCACAAGCCAACATGCAAGATACACTCCCACTATTACATAATTGATTTGTAGCAACACATCCATTTTTCAGAAGAGACAACTCTATTTAAAACTGCCTCTTATTTTTAGAGACGGTTCTAGATCCAGTCACCTTTAAAATATTTCTATATGTGTTGTCTCCAGAAATAAATGCAACGCTATAAAATTCATAACATTTTCAAACGAAGTTAGACGAAGACAAACTTTTTTTTTTTATCGAAGTTATATATCTCGAAGAGATTTACAACTTTATAGCTGTTGAATTTTCCATTTAAAATCTTTTAGATCTAGCAAATTTTGTTTGATGCCCTCACATTTGAAACAATCTATGGTCCTAAAATTTAGTTTTAAGTGCTCGCATTTTGAAATGGACTCGGATGGAGACACGACAAAAACCATAGATGTATAGATCTTGAAGAACATTACCGATTTGTAGCTGACAACATTTTTGTAGAGTTTAAGGGCGCGATGGCCCTAGCCTTTCAATTAATATCAAAAAAGACCACAGATTCAGTGTTTACAGCATAGGATGCCGTTGCATCAAAACTACCGAGAAAGCATCTTCTACCACCTGGTGAAGAGCCACAGCTAACAAACAGATACACTGAGTTTAAAAGGTCTACAGAACCGAGCCTGAGCTCAACCAAAGAAACGACAAGATTACAGATCATTCAGAGCATCATTAGGATCGTTCCACCATCATGGGTTGAAGTTTGCAGTAGCGGTTTTGACAGATTGATCACTTCATTCGGCTCCACCCCCCACTCCGGAGAAGTTTTAAGCACTAGCCAGTTTTGGAGCACACCTATCACCATATAGTAAAGAACTTCTATACTTTTCCACCCTAATCTCTAAAAACAAATGTCATTTCTAATTTTCCAAATTGACTAAATGTCATGAACCGAATTGGGCCAGGCCGAACGAGCTAAAGGGGCTGAACCGGTCGCGACCAGCCCACAAGGGGGGCGGGCTGGCAGGGGGAGGGGAGACGGCGCCCCCCACCACCGCCGCTCTCTCCTCCCCTCGCCCAACTCGCTTCGTCTTCAAGTTAGGATTATCTTAGGCTTTTTGGTGTGTAAAAGTGAATATTCCAATCTATAAGGAAGGCCCTTATTAGGAAATAAATAAATATTGCTTGTATAAGGTATTCCAATCATATAAGGAAATCTTATAGGAGATTGCTTAGGCTACAAGTCCCATTAGCCGGGCTATATAAGCAGAGGCATGTAATCTATTTGGGGATAAGCAAGCAATAAAATAGTTCCTATCTATCTCGCTCCAGCTCCGCCCATTGCCACCGCGCCACCGCCCGCGCCGCCGCGCCGCCCCCATCCCCTCCAAAGATGGCACCACCCTTCCTCGCCCATTTGCTCGCCGCCGCCGGCCGCCGTCGTCGGGGAGACCGCCGCCCCCTGCGCCCAACCTTCACCGCTCCAACGGTCGGCGATCACGTGTCACTTCCGCCCAATCTAACCGGGATGTGACGGTGGTATCCGGAGATCGGGGCGATTCCCACCACCCATGGCTTCCGAGATGACCGAGTTCACCATGGCGCTGAAGGCACTCCTCGGCGACACTGCGCCAAGATCAGCCGACGTTTCGGCGAGATCGAGACGCGCGTCACGTGTCATGGAGATGCGTCCGCACCACCCCAGAAGATCCCCCTACCTCCGCTATGCTCGGCGACCACGGCGACCACGTTGGAGGACACCGGCGGCGGCCGCCGGCGCCGGCACGGGGCGCCCGCGGCGCTGCCCCGGCTGCCGCCCCTCCCTCCGGCGGCGACATCGTCGACGGCGCCGACCCCCATCCTCCAGCTGGAGGAGGATGACATTGCACGTGACGCACCGGCCGTCATCGACGACACCGCAGCACCGGTTGCCCTCTCCTCTCCCCCAACACCTGCGACCGAGCAGGATTCCCCGGCAGAGACGGCGCCACCCGTGGCGCCTCTGCTCCAGGCGTCACCCGCGGCGCCCAGCTCCATGGTGCCACCTGCGGCACCTCGTCGCCAGGTCACCGGACCTAACCCCCCTCTCCACGTCACCCGTCTGGAGGTCCAGGAGTACGACGGCACCGACAACCCCGATCTCTGGATACGGAAGATGGAGCTGCTGTTCGAGCTCAAGGAAGACATCGACCCTGACTACTATGTGCGGTATGCTGCCTTCCATCTGACAGGTCCTGCTGCAGTCTTGTTCCTCAGGCTGTCTCGGAGGAGGTCCCCGATCGAGTGGGACACGTACACCCACCACCTGAGACGCGACTTTGGCCCCCCCATCATCACCAACACTATGGGGGAGTTCGCGCCTCCTTCCTAGGAGGGCAAGCTGGACGACTACATCTCCGCCTTCGAGAGCTATGCACTCCGCATGGATCTTGAGGGACAGCGCCACTGCGTCAGCCTCTTTGTCGGAGGCCTCGTGACACACTTCGCACGACGCTCGAGTGGTTCGAGCCTCGTTCGATGGAGGAGGCCATCGACCTCGCCCGCCGCTACGACGACGACCAGCCTGCGTCGGCAGAGCCGGCCCCCGACGCCGACCATGTCGGCCACCTCGACGACACCGCCAACATCGGCGGCCCGGCGTTGCGCAGCCCCCGCAGTTGACCGCATGCGGGCGGCGGCATCTTCTTTAGCGATGGATGGATGACATCAACGCGCTGACAGCGAACGACATCATCGCCGAGCTACATCTGAGCACCACGACCAACAAGGAGCTCGGGATCATCGCCAACGCCATCGAGTTGCGGGCGACCGCGCCAGAGTGGAGCCTCCACTATGGCATCGTGAGGTACTTCCACCGCTACTACATCCCTGCTACTTCGGAGCTTCTCCAGGACTTCCTGCTCGAGGAGGGCGCCCCACTGCATGGCGTAGCAGTGGGCTTCCACCTTCCCAACCGTCCAAGAGATGACCAGGCATTCCCAGCAAGCATCCTCCTCCTGCAGGCGTGTTGGGACGACAAGATCGAGGGCACCACGGTCCTCCTCTTCGACAACAACGGCGACGTCTTCTTCCGCATCGACAACGTCACCGTCGGAGCACCATGGACACTGGAGCCCCGGTGGGGCCGCCCGTGCAGACGCCTAGTGACCTCCTCTACGGCCGCCTCCTCGACTTCGCCTCGTCGCCACCTTCGTCGCTTCGACATGTTTTCTGTTGGCACATTCACGCGAAGGTTACCGTGTCGACGACCTACACCTACACCCCCTTCAGTGACACGCCAGATGCTCGAGCTCTCGGGCACCCTCAGCGCCTCCGTCATGCGGCGCGCATGGGCGGAGCGGCCCTTCGTGCAGCCGCCGCTGAGCTATAAGTTCAGCGTCTACTTCGGTGACCTGCACCTCGACTTCTCCTTCTCCGACAGCGACGCCAGCGTCTACAACGACGACAACGACAAGTCAGGTCCCCTCATCCTCTTCTTTGGTCCGGGCATCATCACTTCCCCGATCGGCATCCCTTTTGCTACCACCTGGTGGGTTGGGCGGCACGTGGACGCGCCGCCTCGTTGAACGGTGGGGAAATGTCATGAACCGGAATTGGGCCAGCCCGGAACGGGCTAAAGGGCTGAACCGGTCGCGACCGCCCACAAGGGGGCTGGGCGCGCGGCGAGGGGAGACGGCCCTTGCCGCCGCCGCCGCCTCTCTCCCCCCTCCGCGTCCAACTCCGCCGTCTTCAAGTTAGGATTATCTTAGGCTTTTTGGTGTGTAAAAGGAATATTCAATCTATAAGGAGGGCACTTATTAGGAAATAAATAAATATTGCTTGTAAAAGGTATTCCAATCATATAAGGAAACCTTATAGGAGATTGCTTAGGCTACAAGTCCCACTAACCGGGCTATATAAGCGGAGGCATGTAATCTCTTTGGGGATAAGCAAGCAATAAAATAGTTCCTATCTATCTCGCTCCAGCTCCGCCCGCCGCCGCCCGCGTCGCCGCCGCCCGCCCCCCCCCTCCACCACGACACCACCCCTCCTCGCCCGGCTGGCCGACGCCGCCGCCGGCCGCCGTCGTCGGGAGACGGCCGCCTCCTACGCCACCTTCACCGCTCTAACGGTCGACGATCACGTGTCACTTCCGGCCCAATCTAACCGGGTGCGTGACACTAAATGACCGCAGAAGTAACCATATTTAACAAGCTATTTCTCTTATTACTCAACCGAGAAAGTACAAATTCTAATAATGTCGTTACCAACATTTCTACCTGTTATATCGAAACCACGGACCAACATCTCCTAGCTATTTCAATTACGGAATTTTGTAGCCGACAACATTTTCTCGGTGAAATCATTTACCAAAGAAAATGTCATTTTGAATGTCACAAATTTGTGGACGGCGAGGGCGGCGGCGACATAGGCGTTGGCAGCGCCGGGGCGGCGGCGGGGTTGGCTTGAGCGGGCGGGGGGCGGCGGGGGGAGGGGGGCGGGGGCGGGCCGGGGCGGGGAGGCAAGAGAAAATATTTCATCATTACTTGTACCTAAGAGATTACAGACCCTTTACTTATCGCTCGGGCACGAAAAACAAAAAACCCAAATCGAACCTTTAGAGATTGGAATTCTTTTTTACTTATATAGACCTCCTATGAGACTTGCATTTCAAGCAATCTCAAAGCAATCTCTAAAGGTTTCTTTATAAGATCGGAATATCTTTTACAAGTAAATCTTTATTCTTATCATAATAGGAGACTTGCTTATAGATTGGAAATAGCTTCTTCGCACCAAAAGTCCTAAATTATCCTAACCGAACTCCTGCTTTAATTTCCGAAAAATCCACGGAAAGACGGCGGCGGCGGCGGAGGCCTCGTGCGTCACGGGCTGGGGGCGCCCCCTGCCGGCCGCGGGGCCCTCGGGCTGGCCCCTATGGGGCCCATCGCCTAGGGTGTGACATTGAATGTTTCACATTTTGAAATACATTTGTTCAAATAACCTATGACAGCACCATAGTTGTACTGCTTTCGGCGATATTTGCAAATTTGCAATTTAAGCTTTTTTCAGTTTCTGTTTATGATCTTAAATATTCATTTTAAAATTAAGTAAAGTGAAACAAACGGAATGTATTTACCCTCCAGCCATAAGTGACTTTAGGTGAAGTGATTAGAGAACTACTCCCTCCGTCCCTAAAAGGATGTCGCCGGTGGGATGCGTGTCATAAGTTTAACTCAGTTTGTAGAAAATACGTGTAACATTTAAATCTTCAAATAAATTTGTTAAAAAACTAGACTTAAAGATCTTTCCGATGATACTAATTTCTTAGCATAAATATTTGTATATTTTAATATATAACTGCTGACATTTTTTTTCTCGGTAGCGTAGTGACAACTTTTTTCGAACGGAGGGAGTACATTAAAGGCCATATGTCGTATGTTCGAACCCTGTTGGCCGGACCTGTACGTATTTCACGTGACTTTTGACTTTCCTAGATCAATTTTTGGCAATTTTTGTGGCTTGATTTATATATTTTTTTTTTGAAAATGCTTATAGAAAAAAAAAAGTTTTTTAGGATAGTACTGCCCACCTCTCAAACATTGTTCCCTAGTAGTGTCACTTTATTTTTTTCGAAGGACGATAAAAGTTTTGCCGTGATTTCTATTAAACGAATAAAGAAAAAAGGCAAGTGTCAACCCGGTTTTTTGACTGGAAACCGAGCCAGGAAACCATACAAATGTGGAGGGTACCCTACTCCACCTAGACACCTAGGTATCAAGTCAACTCAACTCGTGCCAAAACTAGCACCCACTCAACTCCTTGCTTGGTCGGATTGGGTCATCGATACAAGCCTCACACCACTAAAAACTTCGGTCGATTGGGTCATCGATACGAGCCACTACTTGAAATCAACTCGAAACAACTTGAAACAACCACTACCAGGTTGATTGAGACCTCGGTAGCGGCACAAAACCACTCTACTCCTACTCCACCACTAGCACAAAACCCCATGACACAACAGCAGAGACGACGAACCAAGCGCTGCCATGAGACATCCTGACTGTGGGGCATCGATATTCGGGACATCCCAAAAAATGGCCCAACTCAGAACAAAAGCCCAAAACCATCCTGGCCCCACCAAGTCCGTGAAACACACGAAGAGACAAATCGTCCCGCCAAGACGTACGAGATCACCCTCACGAACGAGCTCTCCTCGATCCTAGGCAAAAGCGCGAGTGATCGAGGACACCCCTCCCCGCCTCGCTCGAGCTCTCTGGGGTCCACGACCTCATAACAAGAGCAAGCTCAACGAGAGATCATTTTCCGCCTCGCTCGAGCTCTCGTCCACACGAGTGTTGGTATTTGTTAAGCCTACAGAAATATTTATAATAATCCGCAAGCGAACGGATACTAGTGAGCATTTCACCCGGGAGAGAGTTTTAATATCGAATCCACAGGGAGGATGGTGTGAGGATAACTGAGGAATATAACTAATCCCTGAGCAGCAATCAAGGAACAAGAGAGGATAAAGAGGTAAGAAGATTCCTACGGTTGTCTAGTTCTTCTCCTTATAAGTTATGTTGATATTGTCTTATAGGGACGTACTCAAAGGAAAGTAAGGTCAAAACTTACTATTCCTCCAGCAACATTGTCCTACTAGTCCTATCCAACGGGAGATGGAATACAAAGGAATCAATGGTACTGTCAATACCACGAACTACCACACTCCGGAAGGTAGGGTGCATTCACAAGCAACTTCGATCTAGGCACCACGCCTACACCTAAACATACCCCTCTAATCTATAGATTCCCATAGATTAAAGTACTCAAAGAGTTATGAACAATAAGAACAATACTAACACTTAAGATAACACGATTACTTACTTAAACAAGAAGTTGATCCACCATAGAAGTCTCAGGGTCAAGTGCCACAAGGCCCTTGATCCCGGAGGTACAAGCGTAGAGGAGTCACCGACATGTCCGGTGCTTCCCCTTCTTCTCCTCCACTCACTCTTTAGCTCTCAAGACTAGATCTAGTCACTTTCATGAAGGACTTGGATCTAATCTATCAACTTGATATGCTTTTGCTCTCAACTCACTCTAATCCTTCTAGTTCTACATGATCTTCTAATATAGATTAGAACTAGAGAGGAGAGGTTGTCCTCACATTGGGACACCTCTGACCAAAAGGTCAAGAGATAATGAGATAGAATGAGTTAGGGTTTAGCCCTGGGGTCAGGGGGTCTTCTTATATAGGCCTTGGCGATGAACGTTGACCATTGGATCAAACCGACCTTCAATAACGGTGTAGATACAACCTCAAGGTCGGTTACAAACCCGACCTAGAAAGGAGAGGCCGACATGTGGGACCCACCGGTGGCCGGCCTAGTTGGCACTAGCGGCGCCCGGTGGCAAGCCACCTTGGCTTCCCGTTTCTTCCGGTGTCTTCTGGTATCTTCTAGAGTGTTTTAGTCCACATTTTGGATCGAGTTACTTCACGGTCAAGTCTTGTCATCATATGGGATATATATTCCGGAACTTTCTCCATTCTTCTCTGCATTTATCTGTTAAGTCCCTGAAAATATATAAATCACCAAAGCTTGTGGAATTATGTTAGTAAAGCCCCTAGACTTATATTGATATTCATTTTAAGCCCTTATTTCATGTTAGTTGACTAGTAATATTGTGCTATAACAGGTGTCAACAAGCTCCCCCAAGCTTACCCTTTGCTAGTCCCTAGCAAAGCCAAACTTAGCAATGGATTAGGAGTTGCTACAACGCTTTCACACCTCAAAAGTACACATCTTTCAAACAAAAATTTCTCTCCAGATAAGAATAAACTTGCTCAAATTTCAACTTACCCATATTACCTTCAACCATGGATCTTATAGCCGTTTCTAGGGATCTTGAGTAATTGAAAGATAGAACAGTCAAGTCAAGCACCATATCTAAAACTCTTTTGTTCAACTGTCCTCCTGAGTTTTGCAAGTTTTCAAAATAAAACTCAAAGTTCCTTGTATGACTCCCTCTAGTCTCTCATTTGTGGTATTTGTGGATCCTCACTAAGGCAACAAGGTTGTTTTGCCTTTCTCTCATAATATATGGTATTTTTGGACTAAGGCAGTAGGACACTATGCCTTCTTCTCTCTCACCCTATATCTAAGGTTTTATATCTGAGCTCTAGGTGGGAGAAAACTAATTCTACTTACTAAGCATATATTGTAAGTTCAAGCAATGGATCCAAAGTTACGAGTCATCTTGATCAAGTGGTGCATGTGTATGGTAGGAAGAATACGGTAGGGAATATAGTAAAGTGTATGGGATGAATGAGGGGAAAGCCTAATTCTACTTTTGCTCCTTGAGAACATCATCTCTCTTTGGAATTTGAAAACTTTGAGAGAACTTAGGTTGTATCTCTTTCTCTTTCTTTACTTTTCTTTTATGGAGAGGCGAGTATCTAAGTACCCATTGTTTTCAGCGGACACTTGTCCATATTTTTAACTCTCCTTTATTCTTTCTTTTTCTTAGGGAGGTAGGCTCTACTCGCCCTTAGGACACCTGTCCATTTTTCATCTCCCTTTTTCTCTTTTTTTTAATCTACAACCCAAATCTCTTTTGCAATAACTTTTGAGAGATAGACAAATGTAATGGAGCATCTGTAAAATATTGGCTAGAAATGAATGAGTGAATGGGTATAGGGAATATTTTTTTGTTGCTCTCTCCTAGAATAGGAGTAGAATATTTTTAGTGGCTAGAGTGAAATGTATATGATGGGTGTATATGTGGTGGATGCGTACTTCCAGGATGGAAATAGCATATGAATGAGTGGAATTGAGTGGAGTGGAATGGAATGAGGTGGAGTGAAGTGGAATGAGGTGGAGTGAAGTGGAGTGTACATGATCGGCATGACAAGTTTCTAAGGGTCGACAAAGATTGAACAAACTCAATGCAAAACAAGCGACCTATATATATGTCAAAAAAAGTTTTCCTAATCTAGGGAGCATGTATATATGGTCGTGGTAGGAGGTTTCAACACTCTGTCACACAGGAACTTATCATGTGCACTTTAAATTTTCAAAATAAATCTCCAGAAATCTAGCATCACTAGGAGTAAAATCAATAGCAGCTCAGACTCTCATATATCATATCCGTCAATTACCTAGATTTTAGAGCAAGCAATTTGCAACCCACAGGTTTCAAATTCAAAGTAAGTCTCAAGTTAAAGCAGTTTTGCATTTAAGGCCCAAGAGAAATTAAGCTTGAAAGCTAGGTAATCGAAAAGGAATTACGACGGAGCAACTATTCATTATTTCCATGCATGAGATTTAGCTTGAGAGATCATTTTATGTAGGTGGAAAAGAAAACTCGGTACACTCCTATTTATTTATTTATTTATTTATTCTCACACTCTAAAGATCACAATTCTACTAAAGACTCTTTAAACGACTAGACTCTATAAAACTAAACTTCTTAACAAACTCTAATAGCAAACCAAATATTTAGCTAATAATATATATATAGATAGTAGTAGAGATACTTATCGTGATAATCGGGGTGCTCTCCCCAAAGGCTGGATTGTGTGTCGGGTTGTTGATGTGAAAGTTGAGGTAGACAAAGGACGAAAAGTATCGCCCTATCATGTTTTACGTCCCTTGAAATCTGCTAAACTCAAATAGACAACAAAACTAGTGGAACTTAATTAAGCGTTAGTGGTTTTCCACATAGGCTTCATGTGTCTAAAGACTTTTAAGATGGATCATGATTATTTCAGATAGAACTTCAGCAAGATTTCTCTTCTAAATGTTTTTAGGGTTTTATATATTTATATGCATGCAAAGAATTATAATGCAAATGCAACTAGATGAATGCATAATTATTTTTATGCCACCACGGTGAATATCCTTGTGGGTTGCCATACGCCACAAGATTATTCACATGGGGCTTGAGAATTTTTCAATGCGGTGCCAATGCATAAATATAAATATGCTAAAGGAAAAATGATTATGCAATGTAAGGAAATAAATATGCTATGCACGATAACTACCGATCTTACCTTCCGGCGAGGGTTCAATGTTTTAAGTCCTTTGAACAAGACTTCTTACCTTACTCACTCCTCAAGTACATCATCTGATCTTTGGTGGCTACGTCTCCTGAGATAGTAATCTCTAAGGATGGCATCACCTATGTTGCTTGCTTATCCCATAGTTTGAAGTGAAGCTTTGACAGTGGAAGCGAGCAACATCTTGTTTTAGTGTGCGTGCTTTGTGGGTCAGGACATTTCCTTATAGAATCTTGGGGGAGTGACATACTCCTCCATATTTTGCTTGAATTATGTCCTACTTGCAAAGGAAAGGTAGAGATCAAGTGCATGGGCCCTGTTGGTGGGAAAACACCAACAGAACCAAAACTTTATTTATTCTATTCTAACCTTAGGCACATTAAACAAGGCAGAGCTAATGTAACAGTTTCATTCATTTATGATGAGGGTGATAAGATCATAAGATAGAGCATCAACGTTTTTAATGATTATGACTATCTTGCAAAGCAGGATGAGCAACATCTTATTTCACATGTGAAACTAAGCAGGATGGATAAGGTTAGGTTATGATAGCTTACCTCAGGGTGTTACCTTTTATTAGAGTGTGATGGCACCGTAACACGTTGTGGTGATTATTACCTTTTGCTTGGAGCTTTCCTAATTTGGTCTCTTGTATATCTTGCTCCTAACTTGTCTTCTTTATTACATCATCCTTTCTTTCTTCTTCTTTTTGAATTGTGCTAGGACCTTTTTGCTCCTCTCATGATTTTATTCTGCGTCATTAGTGAACAACACATACCCGAAGGAATATACAAGTAATAACGAGGATAGTATTGTTACAGGGGCTAAAGGTCACTTTCTATGCTACTGAAAAAGTTGGTTGAAAAGTTTAGCATAGATCATTTATCACATGTTTCTATACTCACCTTGCTTTTCTAAAGGAATGATTTTATGAAACCTTAAGTTTGATTTTCATGAAACGAAATCATTTGAACTTGTAGAAAAGAGTAATAGTGAATAGAGAGATTGCAAACCGGCATGTGGAGTGATGGGGCATGTGAGGAGGAAAAGCATGATTGGATTATCCTTGGTGGAGTTAGTCTTTCCTCTTCCATGTGCCGATTACTCTTGAGTTCATCCTTGAGCAAGTGCTTTTGTTTGTAGACCTTGTTTATGGCACTCCTCTTCTTTCTCTTGCTTCATTTCTAGTATGGTGGTTTGGTTTGCGGGTTCATTTCATTCTATGAATAGACTTAGTATAATCCTTTCCTGCAAAATGTCAATGGACACATACCCGGGGAATACAACATGGTTGAAGAAGGGGTTGTTGCCCAAGGTTCATATGATCCAATCTATGCTAATGAAAAGGTGGTTCTTTGATTACCTTAGCACAGATTTTATTTATTCATGTCTTATACATATTTTAATTATGGTTGCACTCTAGCATGTGGATAAAGGCAAAGGTAACTTGTGAAAGGTCCTAATGGCTAGAGGGGGGGGGGGTGAATAGCCTATTAAAAAACTTGCAACAACACTAAGCATCCGGATTAGTAAATAAGATGGCGAAGCAAATAAGCAATGCTACAAGCTATCTACGCAAGCCACAAGTCAATTTCTATTGTCTCTAAGCACAACAAAGGCTATGTCGCTAGATTACTCCTAGGTGCACAAGCAAGTCTAACTAAAACAACAACTAGGAGCTAAACTATTCTAGCAAGCTAAACAACTAAGCAAGCTACTCAAGCTAACAACTAAGCACCCTAACAAGATATGCTACTAAGTAATACAAAGAGGTGCTAGAATACAATACCACCGGTTTAGTTTCGAGGTTGTAGCCAATCACCGTGATCACCAAGAAATCTCCAACGAACAAGAACAAGTGACACGATGATTTTTCACCGAGGTTCATGTGCTTGCTTAAGCACGCTAAGTCCCCGTTGTGGCGACACACTCACTTGACGTATGCTAAGCTTAATGGCGGTGCCAAATCCCCTATGGGAGCTCAAGCAAACGATCACAAGAGAGGGTCCAACAAGCCACGAGCAATCCACTAGTGCTCCTTTCGCGAATCTCCCGTGGGGTAAGGAACGACCCCTCACAATCACCACCGGTGTGGCCTCAAACAAGCTCCACTTAAGCTCAACACCGCCTCTTGCTCCAAGCCGCTAGGGAACCGGGCAAATTCCCAAGAAAACAAGAATCCCGCGGCTTCTCCAAGGATGAAGTCAACCACCAATGCAATGCACTTCTATCACTCTCAATCTCACCAAGAATTCGAGTTATGGATGGAGAGATGAGTGGAGAGGAGTCTCAAATGCTCACAAGCAAGTTAGAAGCTTCAAATGTGCAAGAGAGGTCCCAAAGAACCAGCCAACCAAGTATATATAGGGCTCCTCTCGAAATGGAGCCGTTGCTCCAAAAAATTTGCTCTCTGGGGGTGACCGGACGCACCGACCGGAACCACCAGTAGTCCGGTCGCGAGTCCGGTCACAGCTTCCGGTCACAACAGACAAGGCTCGGGCCCACGGTGACAAATTCCTTCCTCCACGCGTCCGGCCGACGCTTCCGGTCGGCACCGAAGCTTCGGTCCAGCTTCCGGTCGACGCATCCGGTGAAATCGGGCTGCGAGCTCTCTCGCGCGGGACGCACCCACCGGAGCCACCGGTGCGTGCGTCCGGTCACTTTCCAACGCGTCCGGTCGCCTCGAAAACAGCAAGTCTTCATCTTTTTCTTTGCTCTTTGCTTTCATCTTGCTTCGCCTCTTGCCATAAGTTGCCAACACGTTCAAGATGACCACGTTATCACCAATGTTAGCTCGTTGAGATGTTAGGCAAGATCGAAGTTAGTGCTCTCATGTCCTAAATGCAATATGCAAGTCAATTGGACCTAGAAGCACTTCACCAAAGGATTGTCGCGGCATCCCCTCTTGATAGTCGGCTATCTATCCTATACTGTGATCACACGCTCTATCGTGTCTTGATCACTAAAAGGAAAACCCTATCAAGATAGCTTTGCCTTGATCTCCCGGGTTCCTCTCAAGCCGATCACCGAGCTTGACGATCCATCAAGTCCACCGACATTGTCCATGTTCATGATCATCATGCTCCTTGTCATCCACCTAATCCTTTCTTAAGTCACACACTTAGAGCAAAGGATTAGTTCACAAGTGTGTCATCAATTTCCAAAACCAAACAAGAGATTTCAATGTCCCCTTTTTGGTAATTTATGACAACCAACTCACAAAGATAAGAAATAAAATTCAATTGAACTTGAATTGCTTGCCCATAGAGTTTTGATCATGAATCAAAAGATGGACAATCATTTCAAGGTTCGGTTTTGGTAGTAGTAGCCCCCCTACATATGTGCTTCCATGTGTTTGGATCAAGTTGGCACATATGTAAAGATAGAAACCTTTGGGGAGAGATACTAATACCAAAAGAGATGCTAAGGTTCTAGAAATTAGACCTTTGAAGCGTGAAACCATCGGAGTCCTTAGCATCATGTAACTAGACATTCATCAAAAACTCAACATACCCCATGAGATCAACAATATAGGCTAAAATGTGAGCTTTGTCTAGATACATCCTATGAATGCTAGTTAGTCAATCACCAATCAATTTTCAAAAACTAGCATACACCAAGCAATCATGTATATTGAATTTAGATTGCCAATGCAACAATACATTATGATCATGCACATACAAATGCACAAATAGTCTATGAGCTTGCTCCCCATATTTGTGTGATCCTTTCCAACATCTTTGTGACTTATTTCTCCCCCTTTGTCAACAATCACCAAAATGGTGTAAATGAGAGAAATCAAGTCAATCAAAGTATCACATGTGGTCTCATCTAGAGCACTTGCCTTTCCATGTATTCAAGTTTGAACCAAGGACAAGCTTTTTCACACCTCATATGCATAAGGGTTATCTTGCACCATGTTAGAATACACATCAATAGCGCATTTTCTAGAGTTGACACTAGGATTGCAAGCACATAAACATGTCATATGCCACCACTAGATCATAAAACCATTCAAAGCAATAGTGGTGCCACACATACATTGAAATCATTTGAATTTCCATGAATGAGCCTAATAAGCATGGATGATGGCTAGATGCACTAACAAGTCCTTAGCAATATATGAATGCCATGACAACCAACTTTTACCTTGGGGTTTGTCGAAGGAGAGGCATGTCATATAAGTGGGGTGCATCAACTCAAGTTGGAGAAGTCAATAATGTTCAATTCTCCCTTTAGCATGCAAAACCTCTTCTCATCAAGTGGCTTGGTGAATATGTCGGCTAGTTGATCTTTGGTGCCAATGCCCATGATACAAATATCACCCTTTTGTTGATGATCTCTTATGAAGTGGTGCCTTATATCAATGTGCTTTATTCTTGGATGTTGAATCGGATTTTGAGTCATCTTCCTTGCACTTTCATTGTCACAATACAATGGAACTTTATCAAATTGGAATCCAAAATCCTTCAATGTTGACCTCATCCAAAGCAATTGAGTGCAACAAATTCCCGCACTAATGTATTCGGCTTCGGCGGTTGAGAGAGCAACACTATTTTGCTTCTTTGAAGACCATGAAACTAGTGACCTTCCAAGGAATTGACATGTGCCACTTGTGCTCATTCTATTGATCTTGCACCCTCCATAATCGAAATCCGAATATCCAATCAAATCAAACTTGGATCCCTTTGGATACCATAGTCCAACATCTTGTGTGCCCTTCAAGTACCTCACAATTCTCTTTGTTGCCTTGAGGTTACTTTCTCTTGGATCGGATTGATATCTAGCACACATGCCCACACTAAATGCTATATCCGGTCTTGATGCGGTTGCATAGAGCAAACTACCTATCATAGACCTATATTTCTTTTGCTCAACCATGTTGCCACTTGGATCGGGGTCTAGGCTTCCATTGGTTGCCATTGGTGTGGACATTGACTTGGCATCTTGAAGATCAAACTTCTTGATCATATCCTTGATGTATTTGTCTTGACTAATGAATGTGCCATTCTTCAATTGCTTGATTTGAAGTCCAAGAAAGAATGTGAGCTCTCCAAGCATTGACATCTCAAACTCATTGGCCATCATCTTTGCAAACTCTTCACAAAACTCTTGGTTGGTTGACCCAAAGATAATGTCATCAACATATATTTGCAACACAAACAAGTCTTTGCCAATCTTCTTGGTGATGAGGGTGGTATCCACCTTGCCCATCTTGAACCCTTTAGAGAGGAGAAAATCTCTCAACCTCTCATACCATGCTCTAGGTGCTTGCTTCAAGCCATACAAAGCCTTCTTCAACTTGTAGACATGGTTGGGATACTTGTCATCTTCAAAGCCCGGGGGTTGTTCCACATACACCAACTCGTTGATGAAGCCATTCAAGAATGCACTTTTCACATCCATTTGGTAGAGCTTGATGTCATGAGCACATGCATAAGCAAGCAAGATTCTAATTGCTTCAAGTCTAGCAACATTCCTCTTGAAGTTGTTCAACTCTTCATGCATGGCATTGATCCAATCTTCCTTCTTTAGTGCATATTCAATGTTCTCCGGTTCTTCTTGTGCTACAAAGGCATGATGAGCACAAAAAGATGCTAGTCTTCTTCTAGTAACCACTCCACTATTGATGTCACCGACAATTTTATCAATTGGATGGTCTCTTGCTATGTTGGAAGGTTGCATTACTTGCACTTGATGACTAGGATGAGGAGAAGGACTAGCTTGTTGCTCTTGTTCTTCATCTTGAGTACCACTAGTGCTTGCTTCATTTGCATTGATCTCAATTGTAGTGGTAGGCAATGGAGTGTCATCATCATCATCCACTTGTCTTGGCCGAATATCACCAATATCCATGTTCCTCATAGCATTCTCCAAGTTGGAACCACTCACATCATCATGATTTTCAACTTCATTTTGAGAGCCTTGGGTTTCATCAAATTCAACATCATGAACTTCTTCAAGTTTGCCACTACCCAAGTTCCAAACTCTATATGGTTTGCTTGTGGTTGAGTATCCAACTAGGAACCCTTCATCACATTTCTTGTCAAACTTGCCCAATCTTGTGCCTTTCTTGAGAATATAGCATTTGCATCCAAAGACTCTAAAGTAACCAATATTGGGCTTCCTTCCATTGAGCAACTCATATGGTGTCTTGCCAAGCATCCCATGGCAATAGAGTCGGTTGCTACAATAGCAAGCCGTGTTGATTGCTTCGGCCCAAAAGGAATGTCTAACATTGTATTCACTAAGCGTTGATCTTGCCATTTCAATCAAGGTTCTATTCTTCCTCTCAACTACACCATTGGATTGAGGAGTGTAGGTTGGTGAGAATTGATGTCCAATTCCAAGCTCATCACACAACTCTTCAATTCTTGTATTCTTGAATTCACTTCCATTATCACTCCTAATCTTCTTGATGGATGTCTGTTGACATTTCTTAGCGCAATCAAAGGAAACAGTATAAAACCCATCCCCAATAACAAATAAGCCAGAAATGTGCGGCCGACATTCCCAAGTAAAACCACCATGTCGGTGATCCGAAAGGGATTGTCAACGGGATAGATCTTGCCATCTTAGATATTTCATCCGCAGTTTAGCACGGATCTATCATTGTAGCATTTCACCCTAAGTATTCGGGGTATCGTTATTTATATTTTCCCAAAGGAAGGCATGTGATTATTAGCATGGCATCTGAATAGAGGAACATGTGTTTGCTTAGACCAAATTGTTCATAACAGGGGTAAGCAATAATGGTTTATGGATAGTGTGACACACACTTAAGAATCCACCAAAGAAAAAGGATAAAGAAAATAGATAAAGAATAAATAAATAATCTAATGGAGTAATTCTAATGTATCTAGTCATGGCCATACAAATGAATAGTTAGGATCATATGCAAACTGATCTAAGCATGGTTAGGTCTAGGATACCAGGGAGACTCCCCGGATACCATGCGGCCCGATGGAAAGCATTTACGAACTCCTACAGCACACACGAACGTGGGGGGATTTCAAGGGACGGTCAAGGCTTGTCACGACCAAGCCGCCTACCCCCTCAACCGTGGCATGCACTCATATCCGCAGGTGTCGTAATACCCGGGCACCATGCCCGCATATCAGAGCACTACTCTTGTCCCCCCAGGATCCCCACTCGTCGAATGGACGGACTAGAACAAGAGCAAACCCGAAGGAACAACGAACCGATATCCCACCTCTAATCAAGTTAGGCATATGATGATCGATGAAGAACTGAGATGAACATGTCAAGATTATGATATGTAAACTATATGCTAGTTCATATACCAACACTAGAACATGAACAAGACTATACTCTAGTTCATAAGTTAGGCCAAGAACATAGATGTAAGACTTACAAATAGAAGAATGCTCCATTTAGAAGATATATTACCAAGGCACTTTCTTCTAGGAGACAAGCCCTCCTTTTAGCTCTTCTACTCCAAGTGCTAACCAAGAACTAAGAAGAAGAAGAAAGAAGAAGTAGAAGAAGAGAGAGAGATAGAGGTGGTAGAGAGAGGAAGATTGCTGGTTTGCTGGACTCCAAGTGGTGTGTGTTGAGAGAGGGAGAGAGGGGGCCTACTTATACACTTGGAGGAGGGGCCTAAGTGCTAAATTACACCAGAACCGACCTGGTAAACCTTCCTATTCTGAGCAAACCGACCATCCAACGGCGGGAATCCCCATTTGGCAGGTGCACGAACCGCCTCCCCCCCGAGGCTGGGCCGAAACCGCCTCAGGGAGGGTGCGGCCGCACCGGGTGGTGCGCTGCCACCCCTCCGGCTCGGCCGCCCGGGCCTCGGTGGGGTGTCTTCCCTTGTCTTGAAAAGTTGTGGGCCGGGCTTGGCTCGGCCCGGTTTTGATGTTTTGGGTCGATTTGCTCCTGGGCTTGTGTTTTGCAATAATGCGTTTTCCTGATGGCGTACTTTGGTCGATTTTTCCACTTGCTTTTATTATAAATCTGCAAAATAAAATAATAGACACTACAAGTGGAATTTTATTAGTGATAAATGCATATGAGTATAAAAGGTATAGTTTTACTCCCTTTATGGTAGTAAGTTGACGGGAAAAATATGTCGTTGGTGACCGTCAACAATGTCTCAAACTCATTTTGAACCCTCTTGACAAATGTCTTGAAAAGCTCAAACACATCATTCTTGTCATGCAAAAAGAACACCCATGTGTATCTAGTGTAGTCATCAACTATGACAAAACCATACTTGTTGCCTCCAATGCTAGAGTATGATGTTGGCCCAAACAAGTCCATGTGTAGCAACTCAAATGCCTTGCTTGTACTCATTGTGCTCTTGGTTGGATGTGCATTGCCATGTTGCTTGCCGGCTTGACATGCTCCACAAGGTTTGTCCTTTTCAAACTTCACATCATTCAAGCCTCTAACCAAGTCATGCTTCATCAACTTGTTCAATTGCTTCATCCCAACATGACCAAGCATTCTATGCCACAACCACCCTTTGCTCGCCTTTGAGAGTAAATATGTTGTCAACTTGGCTTCTTTTGAGTTGAAATCAACAAGGTAGAGATCACCATATCTAAATCCCTTGAAGATCATGTTTGCACCATCACCACTAACCACTTCAACTTCTTGACTTGTGAATATGCATTTGTACCCATGGTCACAAAGTTGAGAAACCGACAATAGGTTGTAATCAAGATGATCAACTAGCAACACCTTTGATAGACTCTTCTCTTGAGTGATAGCAATCTTGCCTAGCCCCAACACATTGTCTTTCTTGTCATTGTCAAATGTGATTGACTCATATTCATCAATGCCCTTGATGCTAATAGACTTGAACATATGAGAATCCCCGGTCATGTGTTGAGTGCACCCACTATCCATTATCCAATCCTCTCCTTCGGCACAGTAATTGACCTATAAAATAAGATCAATTCTTCTTAGGTACCCAATGTTGCTTGGGTCCTTCAAGGTTAGTCACCAAGGCCTTTGGTACCCAAATGGCTTTCTTCTTTGAGCCCATCCATGGTGTACCAATGTACCTAGCACGAACACCATTATTTTTCTTCACAAGCATATATGAATTATCAAGCTTGATGGAAGAAACATTGGTCCTCTTGTCCATGCACTTTTGCTCCACATGACCAATTTGCTTGCAAGCTTTGCAATAGCTACCATTGCTCTTCACAAAATGAGTCTTGTGAGTCACATAGGTGGCCTTGTCTTTCTTGAGGATATAGCCTAAGCCCTCCTTGTATAAGGATGCCCTTTGGCTACCCAAGCACATAAGCAAGCGGTCCTCACCACCATACGCCTTAGCCAAGGTGTGATTGAGCTCCTTCACTTCCCTTTTTAAACAAGCATTCTCATGAATAAGCATAGGGTTGTCATTATCCACACTAGAGATGAATGTGCTAGTGATAGAGCTAGTGGAGGTCTCACACTTGGGGGTTGATTCATCAACTAGAATGTCACACATGATGCTTGTGTTGGATGTGTCAACATTTTCAACAACTAAGCACAACTTGTGCTCATCAAGTAGAGAGGAATGAGCTTTCTCTAACTTAGAATGAGATTTCTCAAGCTTCTTATGGTCTACCTTTAGACACTCATAAGTTGATCGAAGCTCATCAAGTTCTTGCTTAAAGGCTTTTTGTTTCCTTATGCAAGCCCTTGCATTCCTTCCTACTTTGTTTGAACATGACAACACACTCATCAAACATTCTTTGCAACTCCTCCCTAGATTGAGTTGGCTCCTCATCATCACTATCACTATCACTATCACTATCATCATCATCATCATCTTTAGTGATAGATTGTACCTTAGTGGCCTTATCCATGAAGTATGAGGAAGGAGTGTCGAAGAGGGAGATCTTGTCATGCATAGCAAGGTGAGCTTGTCCCTTCTTCTTGTTCTTCTTCTCCTCTTCTTCATCACTTGAAGAGGATGAGCCATCACTATCCCACATAGCCACATGTAACTCATTCTTCTTCTTATTCTTCTTCTCCTTCTCATTCTTGGTATCATTCTTCTTCCTTGCCTTCTTGATGCCCTTCTCATCATCACTATCATATGGGCATTCAGCAATCAAATGACAATCATCATGGCAACGAAAGCATGTCATGTTGCCTTCATTCTTGCCATCCTTGGTCTTCTTCTTGGATGATTGCTTCTTCTTGCTCTTGGAGATGTAGTTCTTCTTTATAAACTTTCCCAATCTCCTCACAAAGAGAGCCATTTGCTCATCCACTTCACTTCCACTAGTAGAGGTTTCTTCCTCTTCATCACTTGATTCCTCCTTCTTCTTCTTGCCCTTGGATGATGAGCTTGCTTTGAGTGCCAAGCTCTTCTTGTTCTCTTTCTTCTTTTCATCCTTGACCTTCTTGCTTGCCTTATTGATGAGTTCTTGCTTCTTCTTGTCATCTCTATATGAATCATCGGTCATCACCTCATCAAGCAATTGGTTGGGAGTCAAATCCTTCAAGTTTGACCTCACTAGCACGGTGATGAACATCCCAAACCGCTCGGGCAAACACCTCAAGAACTTCATGTTGAAGGTCTTGTCCTTGATCTCTTCACCAAGAGAATTGAGATCATTCACCAACACTTGCATGCGGTGAAACATCTCCGGCACGGTCTTATTATTTTCCATCTTGAAGCAATTGAATTGCTCAAGCTTGATATAGGCTTTGGCTTGCTTGACGCCCTCGGTACCTTCATAGCATTCTTCAAGCTTCTTCCAAATCTCATGAGCAATCGTGAGAGACTTGACTTGCTCAAAGACTCTATCATTGAATGCTTCATGAAAAGCACTCACGGCCACATCATTTGCATACAACTTCTTCTCTTCGGCCGCGGTTGGCTCATTTGGTTTGGCCACCTCAAACTTGTTCTCGGTCACAAGCCACACTTCTCTATTGATTGACTTGAGATGTGCGGTCATCTTCACCTTCCAATATGCAAAGTTGGTGCCATCGAAAGGTGGCGCCTTCTTGGTGTTGTTGACATGAAACATCATAGCCATTTTATCACCGTAGGGATGTTAAGCCTCACAAATACGGTGCCTCGGCTCTGATACCACTTGAAAGGTCCTAATGGCTAGAGGGGGGGTGAATAGCCTATTAAAAAACTTGCAACAACACTAAGCACCCGGATTAGTAAATAAGATGGCGAAGCTAATAAGCAATGCTACAAGCTATCTACGCAAGCCACAAGTCAATTTCTATTGTCTCTAAGCACAACAAAGGCTATGTCGCTAGATTACTCCTAGGTGAACAAGCAAGTCTAACTAAAACAACAACTAGGAGCTAAACTATTCTAGCAAGCTAAACAACTAAGCAAGCTACTCAAGCTAACAACTAAGCACCCTAACAAGATATGCTACTAAGTAATGCAAAGAGGTGCTAGAATACAATACCACCGGTGTAGTGTCGAGGTTGTAGCCAATCACCGTGATCACCAAGAAATCTCCAACAAACAAAAACAAGTGACACGATGATTTTTCACCGAGGTTCACGTGCTTGCTTAAGACGCTAAGTCCCGTTGTGGCGACACACTCACTTGACGTATGCTAAGCTTAATGGCCGGTGCCAAATCCCCTATGAGAGCTCAAGCAAACGATCACAAGAGAGGGTCCAACAAGCCACGAGCAATCCACTAGTGCTCCTTTCGCGAATCTCCCGCGGGGTAAGGAACGACCCCTCACAATCACCACCGGTGTGGCCTCAAACAAGCTCCACTTAAGCTCAACACCGCCTCTTGCTCCAAGTCGCTAGGGAACCGGGCAAATTCCCAAGAAAACAAGAATCCCGCGGCTTCTCCAAGGATGAAGTGCCTCTAGATGCAACCACCAATGCAATGCACTTCTATCACTCTCAATCTCACCAAGAATTCGAGTTATGGATGGAGAGATGATTGGAGAGGAGTCTCAAATGCTCACAAGCAAGTTAGAAGCTTCAAATGTGCAAGAGAGGTCCCAAAGAACCAGCCAACCAAGTATATATAGGGCTCCTCTCGAAATGGAGCCGTTGCTCCAAAAAATTTGCTCTCTGCGGGGTGACCGGACGCACCGACCGGAACCACCAGCGGGTCCGGTCGCGAGTCCGGTCACAGCTTCCGGTCACAACAGACAAGGCTCCGGGCCCACGGCTGACAGCTTCGTCCACGCGTCCGGTCGACGCTTCCGGTCGGCACCGGAAGCTTCCGGTCCAGCTTCCGGTCGACGCATCCGGTGAAATCGGGCCTGCAGAGCTCTCTGCCAGACGCACCCACGGGAGCCACGGTGCGTGCGTCCCGTCCATCACTTTCTAGCGTCCGGCCGCCTCGAAAACAAAGAAGTCTTCATATTTTTCTTTGCTCTTTGCTTTCATCTTGCTTCGCCTCTTGCCATAAGTTGCCAACACGTTCAAGATGACCACGTTATCACCAATGTTAGCTTGTCGAGATGTTAGGCAAGATCGAAGTTAGTGCTCTCATGTCCTAAATGCAATATGCAAGTCAATTGGACCTAGAAGCACTTAACCAAAGGATTGTCGCGGCATCCCCTCTTGATAGTCGGCTATCTATCCTATACTGTGATCACACGCTCTATCGTGTCTTGATCACTAAAAGGAAAACCCTATCAAGATACCTTTGCCTTGATCTCCCGGGTTCCTCTCAAGCCGATCACCGAGCTTGACGATCCATCAAGTCCACCGACATTGTCCATGTTTATGATCATCATGCTCCTTGTCATACACCTAATCCTTTCTTAAGTCACACACTTAGAGCAAAGAATTAGTTCATAAGTGTGTCATCAATTTCCAAAACCGAACAAGAGATTTCAACTTGTAGCAAAGGACGAGTAAATGATTTGATACTTACAATTCTTCCATCAATGATAAATGAGTCGTGTCCTTTACACAATGTTGGAATTCATCATATGCCTTGCTTCATCTCTAATATGAGTTCATCTCTTGACTTACCCCAATTGTATTTGAGAGTTCTCTACATGGGTTAGTCTAACAAAATATACTAATGTCTACACAAGTAATATTTAGTTCAATAACCAAACTAGACTCCATGTCTAATTTAATTAAGGAAGGCATTTTAACCTAAGCACTGTTGGTATAAATTAACGCAAACAGAAAAAACCGCAAGCGCATGGATACCGATGTAGCTTTCACCCAGGAGTATTCCAAGGTATCGATTTCCACGGGGAACGTGAAGTGTACTAGAAGATTTATGATCGTCCTAGAAAAGATAGATAAAATGGGTAGAGAGGATTTTGGGTTTCCTAAGTGGTTTTATCTAATTAAAGGCTCACTATACTTTATCTACTTGAGCAACAGTCCGTTCCAACTCTCGAAAAAGACCGGGAAGAAGGTAGTTGGAAGAAGGCTGCCAAAAGCTCTACGAAAACACCAACCCGAACGTGGTGGATTACAAAGGCCTGACAGGGCTGTCACCCCTGGGGCTACCACAACTAACCGTAGGATTGGGCGCAACCTCGGGTAATCTCTTGTCTAGACACCACGTCTACACTATAGATTACTACTCTAATCACACGTAATAACTAGAGCACTCAATACGAGCAGAGATCCAGTAAATAAAGTAAGGTAAGAACTAAAATTAAATACTTAGAAATAATAAATAAAGAACCTGGAGATTGCTGAAGACGAACTAGTTGCTGCAAGAATACAAAGTTGAAGAAGATCTGACAGGTCCGGCTCTTCAGCTCTCTCCTCTACTCTCTCCCCGATCTAGTTACAACTAGATGAACTAGACAACTAGACAACTAGACAACTAGAGGGATCTCTCTCTTCTAATTGAAACCCTAACTTTTGCTCTGTAGAATGATAATGAAAAGATAATGAGAGATGATCCTTGGGGTCGACCCTGGGGCTGCTTATATAGTCCTTGGCGATGAACGATGACCATTGGATCAAACCGACCTTCAATAACGGTGTAGATACAACCTCAAGGTCGGTTACAAACCGACCTAGAAAGATGAAGCTGATTGGCCACTCGTGAGCAAGCGCCGCCGCCGTAAAAAGTAGGCCGGCCGCCATGGGTAGAACCCTCTCGGCCTCTCGTTTCTTCCGTGTCTTCGGTACCTTCTAGAGTGTTTTAGTCCACATTTTGGGTCGAATTACTTCACGGTCAAGTCTTGCCATTGTATGAAATGTATATTCCTAACTTTCTCCATTCTTCTCTCATTTTTATCTGTTAAGTCCCTGAAAATATATAAATCACCAAAGCTCGTGGAATTTTGTTAGTAAAGCCCCTAGACTTATGTTGATATTCATTTTATGCCCTTATCTTATATTAGTTGACTAGTAATATTATGCTATAACAGGTGTCAACAAGCACCATGATGCTTAATTTAAAAGCCTTTGGAAACACACTATTCACGATATAGCAAAGATTCCAAACCAAGTCATACTATGGTAAACAAAGGGTAGCATGAAGGAACTATAGAGATTTACTCAAGTGGAGACGAAATAGTGTAGCTACTTGAGCATGTCTTAAAGATAGAGACAACCAACATAAGGTAGCAACATGACAAGAATTATATGAGTGATTCAATGTTGCTCAATAATTGGTTGGACATACCTTTACATTGTCATCCTTCATTCTTTTGCTCTTGATCCTGAAATGGTTAGTGACAAAAATACCAAGAAATATTCTCATAATTATATCTCTATGCTCACTACACAAGGGGGTGTTATAGCAAAAGATCTATACTTATATTACTTCCCCTAGAATGCTTGTTTTAGGACAAAAAGCTCATCCTTAGGAAACCTTCAAATATGATTCAAGATGATGAAGAGGTTTTCCCTTATATCACCAATCTCAACTTTGAAGCCAATAAGATCAACAACCACCCTTTCTAAATCCTTATGAACAATTATCTCAAGGGGGTTTAAGATCTTGTAGGTGGCAAGATTAGAGATGGTAATTAATTCAGGAGTTTGCTCACATGGGCAAGGATTAGATAGAATATTTAGGATGTAACTCCTATGCTCATGGATGTTCTCTAACTATTGATAATGTTCTTCTTGATCTTCCTTAGATTCTTCATGATGTCTATACTTGGGATTTCTAAGATCATAGGTAGACTCAAGAAAAAGAACACTAGAAGATTCATTGGGGTCAAGGATGTGGTTAAATATGGTTTTGGATAAGTTATCTAGTCTGAAATAGAAAGAAAGAAGATATGAATGGATTCTAGATAGCTTTGCTCTCCTTCTATGGCATCATTAGATATGCCATCCGTGGGCTCCCAACGCCCTTTGTAAGAATAAGGATGCTTTCTAAGAGACTCTCCTCTAAGAGGGTTTGGTTTATAGGTACTCAAAGGTCTCCTATGAAGCTAGAAGTTTGTCTCCTAAAATCATCACCATAGAAGATTCAAGGGTAGAATTACTTCTTCCCTTGGAGGTGTTTCGAGTATGGATGATTTAGGATTAGTAGCTAATCAAAGGATTGGAAAGATTATGATCTGGCTATCAAAAACTTCTTCTTTGGTCTAGAGAATGATTCCTTCTCTTCCTTTGGGTGTTTATGAAAGAATTCTAAGAAAGAAATCACATCCGCTGAGTTTGTCAAGACAAACCTTGCTTTGGAAAAGGAAAGAAAAGTTGCTCCAGAAAACTGCATGATGGTCATGCCAACAACTTTTCTAGGATGAGATCCAAATACATTATCCTTTTAAAGGATAGGATTTGGCCTGAGGTTAACTTCAGAATTCTCTACTATAATGGGTTATTTCATGATCATTTTGCTCAACCGTAGACACAACTCAAAGCCAAGGGGTAGGATAGGTTCTATAGATTCTAGTGGCCCGAACTTGTGCTTATCGATGCAGCATAAGGATAGGTGTGGAATCCGAGGATCCCAAAAAGATATAAAAAGAAAATATAAAAAGAAAGACTACACTAAGATATGATACAAGATTAGTTATACTCAATGTTTTCTCAGCAACCATTCTCCCCGGCAACGGCGCCAGAAATGCTTGTTGGTATTTGTTAAGCCTACAGAAATATTTATAATAATCCGCAAGTGAACGGATACTAGTGAGCATTTCACCTAGGAGAGGGTTTTAATATCGAATCCACAGTGAGGATGGTGTGAGGATAACCGAGGAATATAACTAATCCCCTCGAAAGCAAAGAATCAAGGAACAGGGAGAGGATAAAGAGGTAAGAAGATTCCTACGGTTGTCTAGTTCTTCTCCTTGTAAGTTATGTTGATATTGTCTTATAGGGACGTACTCAAAGGAAAGTAAGGTCAAAACTTACTATTCCTCCAAAAACATTGTCCTACTAGTCCTATCCAACGGGAGATGGAATACAAAGGAATCAATGGTACTGTCAATACCACGAACTACCACACTCCGGAAGGTAGGGTGCATTCACAAGCAACTTCGATCTAGGCACCACGCCTACACCTAAGCATACCCCTCTAATCTATAGATTCCCATAGATTAAAGTACTCAAAGAGTTATGAACAATAAGAACAATACTAACACTTAAGATAACACGATTACTTACTTAAACAAGAAGTTGATCCACCATAGAAGTCTCAGGGTCAAGTGCCACAAGGCCCTTGATCCCGGAGGTACAAGCGTAGAGGAGTCACCGACATGTCCGGTGCTTCCCCTTCTTCTCCTCCACTCACTCTTTAGCTCTCAAGACTAGATCTAGTCACTTTCATGAAGGACTTGGATCTAATCTATCAACTTGATATGCTTTTGCTCTCAACTCACTCTAATCCTTCTAGTTCTACATGATCTTCTAATATAGATTAGAACTAGAGAGGAGAGGTTGTCCTCACATTGGGACACCTCTGACCAAAACATCAAGAGATAATGAGATAGAATGAGTTAGGGTTTAGCCCTGGGGTTAGGGGGTCTTCTTATATAGGCCTTGGCGATGAACGATGACCATTGGATCAAACCAACCTTCAATAACGGTGTAGATACAACCTCAAGGTCGGTTACAAACCGACCTAGAAAGGAGAGGCTGACATGTGGGACCCACCTGGTGGCCGGCCTAGTTAGCACTAGCGGCCGCCAGGGTGGCAAGCCACCTTGGCTTCCCGTTTCTTTTGGTGTCTTCTGGTATCTTCCAGAGTGTTTTAGTCCACATTTTGGATCGAGTTACTTCACGGTCAAGTCTTGTCATCATATGGGACTTTCTCCATTCTTCTCTGCATTTATCTGTTAAGTCCCTGAAAATATATAAATCACCAAAGCTCGTGGAATTATGTTAGTAAAGCCCCTAGACTTATATTGATATTCATTTTAAGCCCTTATTTCATGTTAGTTGACTAGTAATATTGTGCTATAACAGGTGTCAACAACGAGCTCTTAGGACGGGGTCGATCCACCGCCATGCTCGAGCTCCCTCATCAACGAGCTCTCCGGTCCTCGCAACGCGCAGGCTCATTCGGGACCTCTTTTCCACCCCGCTCGAGCTCCTCCCGCAACGAGCTCCACGACCCCCCGCGCGCAGGGAGCGGTCTAGAGCTCATCCGCCTGTCTTCCCGAAGAAGCCGGCGGGTACGGGAGTTGGTCAACCACCCCCTGACGAGTCCAACAACTCTCTGACGAGCACTGTGGCCACGCAGGGTCACAGTGACAGGGAAAGAATGACGGGTTCACCCTGCCATACCCTGCCGTATCCAACTACTCTTCTACAGTGTCGCACGAGTACATCCGACGTACGCCTACCTCACCCGCGGCATTGCCGCGCCCATACGGAGGGGACGTGTTCCAACTACGATTGAAGACTGGGCGACGACCGGCCACCGTCCAACCCGAGAATCCCGTGTACGACGACGACCAACCACGACGCTGCGCCCGGACTCGAGCTCCTAACAAGCTCTTTTTTCACATGGAGAGCTCGTTGCTTCACTCCATTTATCACTATCACCCCTATAATTATACTCCTTTCTCCCTCTTAGTCCTCAACTCGCGGTGGCGCCCATGTATCCCCCCTTGGACTATAAAAGGGGACCCTTGCCACCGGGTTGAGGCAGGACTCTTAGCATCCCCAAATCCTCACACTCACTCTCCACTCGATATTGGCACTTGCCTCAATCACAGAGACTTGGGAGCCCGCTCCCTCTCTCGCCCTGCTTGTACTAGCCCCTGTATGAGCGTTTGAGCTCGGATAGTGATCCCAACTGGACTAGGGTGGACGATTTGCCCCGAACCAGTATACATCTTGTGTCATTGTCTCTAGAGCTAGGCCACCGGAGCACACGCTAGCCAGTCGATTACTATGACGGTGGTATTAGACCACGACACTGACCAAGTCCATAACCACAACGACGCCTTCAACAAGGTTACGACGTCCGGGCGCCGCCGTCGCCTGTCCCAAAAGGACTGGGATTTCACCCATGGAGAGTGCAGGGGACGCGACACCCTCAACAGGGAGAGCGGCACCCGCAGGTGTCGGCGTCGCTAGGTTTTTGCCCAAAGAACCCACCGCACTGACCTCGGCCTTGATCCCGGTTCCTCACCATACACCCGAGTCGTCGTTGCCAGACTTACAGAAGCCTCCCTGGGAAGAACGACGCGCTGGCCACACCAGTAGTCGCAAAGCTGTGCTAGCACTGCTCCAAACAGGCGACAAGCGAAGACTGACCTCCCACCGCCGTGCATCACAATGGCAACGGGTATGTACCTGATGGATACTGGTCAACCATACCCGTACCCGCCAGGTCAAATCCGTACCCGTTGGGTTACCCGCGAAAGCACATGGATACTGATTTCATTCCATACCCGTACCCGATGGGTAAGTTTTACCCGACAGGTAATCCATACCCGCTAATACACCCGAGTTCATGGGCTATATTATATACTCATATGCTTATATGGGCCAAATAATGAGCTATATGGGCCAAATTCATGAACAATACACTAGAGTTCAGGAATATATATATATCTACTCAAATGCTTATATGGGCTAAATTAATGGGTCATATGCTTACTTGGGCTAAAATTGTAGAGATGGGCTATATATTTGTGCGGGTATTTTCTACCCGCGGGTACGCGAGTATGGATACTACACTTCCATACCCGTACCCATCATACCCGCTGGATACAACATTTTAGCCACTAACGTATCCATGGATACCAAATGTGTTCCATACCCGCCACTTTATCGGGTAAAACCCATCGCGTTTTCGAGGACCCGTTGACATCTTGAGCCGTGCATGTCCACCAGCCGCACCTCCCACCGCCACGCACGATCACCGAAGCCTGAAGGTACCGGACCTGGAGCCTAGTGCCCCCAAAGACGCCGAAGCCTCCGTCTTCACAACAACCGCCCCGCGACGGCAAATCAAGGCCAAGGGGGCGGCGTAGACGAGGACCCCCCCCACACACACACACACAATAGCCCCAACCACCGCCATAGAGAGACCACCAAGAACAAGAAGGAGGGGTAAAACAGTGAGGGGGGAACCCCACCGCTGCCCCCTGCGTCCGTCGTCAAGCCCTGACGAAGACCTCCATCAGGCCTGGCACTGCAGCAGTGAAAGGTCCTAAATGGCTAGAGGGGGGTGAATAGCCTAATAAAATTTCTACAAAATCACTAGAGCAACTTGTTAGTAAATAACAAAGCGTAAATGCGTTTGCTCTAGCTCTACTTGTCGGCAAGCCTCCTATTGACAATTCTAGTTGCTATAGTCTCTAATTCACACACAATGACTATGTCTCTACTTTACCACGAGGTGAACAAGCTAAAATACTATAGCAACTAAGCAAGTCTACACAAGCTACACAAGCACAATATATATATCAAAGTAAATGCAAGGGAGGAGGTTTTATACCAATGTGTCGAGGTAAGTCAACCAATCACCGTAGGATGAAAATCAATATGAGCAATGAAGCCAATCACCAATGGATGACAAGAGACACAAAGATTTAACCCGAAGTTCACTTGAGCACCCTCAAGCTAGTCTCCGTTGTGCCGACCTTCTCACTTGTGGGGCAAGGTGGAGCTCACTCCTAGCCAAGTGTCTTTAGGCTACTTGCACCCAATGCAAATGAGAGGTACCCAAGACACGAGTAATGTATTACTTGCACTTTGTCTTCCCGACAAGGAGTGTGTGATCCTCTCACAAATCACCGGAGGTGGCCAAGAACATTCACCTTCTCTTGCCAACGCCTCCACCAACCACCAAGCCGGCTAGGAGTGGTGCTCTCCAAGAGCAACAAGAAAACCACTGGCTCACAACGATCCCCAAGTGCCACTAGATGCAAAGATTAAAGCAAAGTGCACTTGAATCACCTCAACTCACTAGAATGAAGCTCACAAGCAAGAGTAGTAAGGAGGAGGGAGTGTGCTCAGCTCTAGAGGTGTTAGGAATGATTTCAAATGTCCAAGAGACCTCACATAGCCGGCCAAACGTTTATATATAGCCCCCATCACGAAATGCCAACGTTGGGGGCAAAACACGCCGAAAACAAACCGGGCCGGGCAGCGCCGACCGGACTCACCAGTGAGTCCGGTCGATGGGTCCGGTCACAACCGAGATGGCACGCTTCTGGGTGCATCCGGTCATAGATCCATGCGTCCGGTTGCGCGTCCGATCGGTGCGTCCGATCGCTCCTCGGCCGAAACCACGAAAACATGCTCTCTGCCGGACTCACTCACCGGCAAGGCCCGGCCGATTTTTCGCAGCGCTTCCGGCCGCTGAGTCCGGCTGCCATCCGAGCTACGAAAATCCATTGTTGTGTTGCCGTTCCTTCGCCTTTGCTCCAAACCGACTTCCATCACTTGATTCTTGTTGCCGACACATCGAAGAACACCTCGACACCATGTGTTAGCATTTTGAAAACATTTTCCATCAAGTACGGAGTTAGTTCTCTAGGTTAGAATGCATGCAAATGATTTTGAACCTAGAGGCACATGAGGACCGATATGTACGATAGTTTTCCCCTGTTTATAGTACGGCTTATCGATCCTATAATCACTCACACCCTCTATGGTGTCTTGAGTGTAAAATCAAAAAATGGCCCTATGAAATACCTTTGCCTTGAGCCCATTTTGATCCTCGATACACTCCAAGTCGTGCACTTGATCATCAATTGGATCACCTCGACCCATCCACCATGACCACCATGCACCAACCTTGGCTTGACCAATCTCCAACTAAAACAAACACTTAGCATAGAGAGATTAGTCCAAGGATGTCACTAATTAGCCAAAACCAATCTAGAGATCTTCAAGCAGCACCACCATGGCACCGCACACAAGCCCGAGGCATGGCCGGCCATGCCACCGCGGCATCACCGATGAAGCCCCACCATTGTCGCCACGGGAAGACACTAGAGCAACCAGTGACCAGCGCTAGGCCTAGGCGAGCAACTGCATCCAACTCAAAACTGCGGCAGCACGACGTCAGGGAAGCCACCAACGCCCAGCACCACCACCATACCTCAGCGCACCTCCACCACCACCAACAACCACTGCCGCACACGTAGAACCGCGCCGTCGTAGAACCACCTTGCCGCTGCAGCACCACCACACCACTACGCCGTCATCCAGGCCGACGACGCACGCCACTTCACTGCTGGCCGCCAAAGCTCTCCTCCCGACGAAGAGGAGATGCCAGAGCGAGCGCCCCATTGCAGGCCGCCGCCGTTCTTGCGCCGCCGGCCGTCTCGCTGCACCCATGACACTGTTGACGTTTGCTAAGTTCTATAAGAATAAAAAGATTCTGCAAGCGCACAGAACATCATTGTAGCTTTTTCCTAGGAGAGTATTCTAGGGTATCGTATCCACAGGGAAGCTTTGGTTAAATATTCTAATAACTCACAATCATGTATCTACTAACTTAATAAACCAACTAGAATAAAGAGGGTGAGTGATAAATAATGAATAAAGTAATACTATGAATACTAAAGCATAAAAGTAATCTACTAATAATGACTAAAACAATACTATGATAAATGAATAGCTTAGCTAGTCAAGAGGACAACGGAAGAGACAAAGGTTCCTAAATACTTCTTTACTACTTTGGTTCTAAGGTAACTTAAGCATGGATAAATATAGCAATCACACAACAACACTTCGGGACATCGTAACATTAGCCACGTAAAAGAGGTGAGAAGAGGGCTAGGAAGCTCGCCTAAAGTCCTACAAACACCAACTCGAACGTGGTGGAATACGTCGGCCATTAGGGCTGTCACCACCGAGGCTACCACAAACTATCTGTGGGATTGGGTGCAATCTCAGGTAACCTCTAGTCTAGATACCATATCTACACTATAAATTACTACTCTAATTATGTCTATAACTAGAGCACTCAATGCGAGCGGAGATCCTATGCTAAAGCATAAATACTACACTAACCATATATATATATATATATATATATATATATATATATATATATATATATATATATATATATATATATATATAAGGCATAAAAGTAAATAGAGAAGATAAATATATATCAAAGCATAAGTCTTGTAGAGTTGAAGATACAAAGACATACCATAACTCTTCTCGAGAACCAAAGCGTAGCTCCGCTCTCCCTAACTCTCAACTAGATCTAATCTATTACATTGCAAAGTCTAGTCCTAGATCTACATTGAAGAGAGAGAGTTCCTCACATTGGGACCCCACTCTAATCAATGAGATATGAATTATAATAATTATAATAATTAATTTAATTCTAGAGGTCTAGGGTTCTATATATAAGGGTCTCGTAGCCTCCCTTCAACTTCAGCAAGCAAGGTGGTACTAAACCTTTAATCATATCTCATTATAATGCTCATAGGCCTTTATGGGCCAAATTCTGATTTGGGCCCAATTAATCATGCAACTCTTGTCTTCCATTATTTGTAAAATTAATATATTTTCATTATGAGCTCCAAATATAGCAAATAATATATCCGTTTTGATCGTCTTGACGAGCTCTTTGCAATGGTATACTCTAATCCATCATTTAAGATACTTTTATTCAGTGAAAATCACCTAACCTGCAAGATATGTGAGAACACCAAAACTCATGGAATCCATTAGTAATAATAATCTTTTATATTATTTATCCATGATTTAGTAGGAAAATAATACTTAATTTTAGACATTATCTACCATCAACAGACATGTCGGTGTTTTGAGAACCGGGGTATCTCAAGGACTGGCAATAAAATTTATAGGTTGTGCGCTCCCCACCAGATTGCGTGTGCGAGGTGAAGACGAAGGGTTTTATCCTGGTTCAGGCCATGGGGTCCTACATCCAGCAGTGCGACTTCTCGTATTACCTCGCACCAATGTGCACGGGAACCAAAGCGGTTACAAGCAGCCTTAGGGATGAAGGAGAACTTCAACCCTGGGACTGGAGATGGCTAAGTATGAAAATGTAATGGTGTTGATCCGTCTTCCTGTGACATTACTCCCCCTTTTATAGTAGAAAGGAGGGATAATGTGTACAATACGTGTCGTATACAAGTGCTAAGGTGTCTACTGTCCGTGCCCCTGTGTAGATGCATGCCCGAGGCTGGGGCTCGGGTGTCCCTATTGGATCGTTGGCCTGTGGACGCGCGTCCTTGGGTCATCTGGGTACGTGGCCTTCAGCCGGAAGAGGAGCACTGAGAGCCAGAGGGGGGGTCCCCTGAACCTTGCTGGTCGATGGGCTTCTCTTGGAACTGCTGTAGCAGCGTGTCAAGACCCCGAGGGCCGTCGGATACGTGGCGGGGAGGTGGAACGTATGGCAGATGAACAGTGCGGTCATGGTTTCCCATGCGTGGTGGCGTGTGAAGTAACCGCTCCCTTTACGTCCCATCAACGGGGGACGCGAGGAGATAACGGGGCAGGTGGATCGACAGGGCAATTGATTGCCCTGTCACTGTAGCCTGTGTGGAAGAGGCATTTAATGCGGCTGCCTCCCACTACTTAGCCGGTGTTTCCCAGGTGCGCCCGGGGGTCTCCTACCCTTGGGTAGAGTGGAGAAGTTTCCCCCCGAGGCCCCCGCCCTCGGGCAAGATGGAGGTTTTGTGCCCGGGACCTCCTGCCCTTCGGGCGAGGCGGAGATTGTGTCCCGGGGTTGTCCTGTCCTCGGGTGGGGAGTAAGCCGTGGTGAGTAGGATTGTTGAGTCATAGCCCGTCGGGTCAGCTTGGCAACGGGTACAAACCCGATGGATACTAACCATCCATACCCGTACCCCCCGTGATCAAATCCGCACTGGCCGGGTTACCCACGAAAGCACATGGATACTCGATTTCATTCCATACCCGCATCTCGACGAGTAATTTTTACCCAACGGGTAATCCATACCCGAGTTCATACCCGAGTTCAGCCTACTAAATGCTTATCTAGGCTAATTTTCTTGGGCCATATATATACTAAGTGCTTATCTGGGCCAATTTTCTTGGGCCATATGTTTAGTTGGGCTGAAATTGTAGAGGCCAACAATACATTTGTGCGGGTATATCCGCTGGATATCAGATTGTACCCAATAATATATCCATGGATACCAAATGCGTTCCATACCCGCCACTTTATCGGGTAAAACCCATCGGGTTTTCGGGTTTCGGGTACCCGTTGACATCCTGACCCTCGGGTAGAGGTTGGACTGGGCCGTGTGGTGACTGGTTTCATCAAGCCTGGTATGGTGATCGCCTTTGGTCCTTCTTCTCCACACTCTTGATGGCTCCGACAGCACCCGTGTTGGGCTACCTTTGGGTTCCCTAGACCGCCGTGGGCCAAATTGTGGGTTACCAGCCTACAAGGTTAGGGGTGTCGAGTCCATTAGTCAAGTGTTTGTAGATGGGCCGTCATGGGCCGTTTAGTGGGCTGGAAGGTGATATGTTTATTGATTCCTCCAAGCTTGTAGGTCAGGTGACCAGTGATTTGTCCCTTCTTTCCAGCTGGCCTGCAGCCTGAGATATGACCGGGGTCATTTGGCCCGGTGTTGGTTTTAGGATAGATTTCTTCCGGGATATATGGGCCGCCTTGTCCTCCTTGGCCAGAAATGTTCGGGGGCTGATTATTTTCGACCCCGACAAGACACCACCACCATAGCCACCACCACCACCACCTCCACCCTCACCGCCGCACCACCAGAAGCACGCCGACGGGGGAACACATGAAGCGTGCTCCATCCCGCCCGATGAGCTCCAAAGAAGAAGCCCGCCGCCCCGGCCGCCGAGCCGCCCCCACCTTGAGGCCACGCAGATCCGCTATGGGCCTTGCCAAATCCGGCCACAAGGCCGGTGGATCCGCCGCTTAGAGCCGCCGCCGTGGCCATGTTCGACGGAATCGCCCGTGTCCCCATCCCCGCCGGGATGGAGGCCCACGGCCGAACAGGGCGAAGGCCCGCGGCCACCGCCCTAGGGGCCGACGATTCCGGCCGACCCTCCAAAGGGCGCCGAGGGCAGGGTGGCCGGAGTGTGCGTGGAGGCGCTGGGAAGCCGCGGGGTCGCCCGTGTCGCCTTTGAGCGGGGCGACGCGATCGTTGGGCCACCTATGTTAAGAATCACAATTAACCGGCACCGTGTCACTTTATTTAGGAAAAAGAAAACAAGTCTTAGCATAGCACTAAACCTTCTTTGGCATTGCTTCGGCTCGTGACTTCTTGTGGCTCCTTGCAAGGAGCCGGAAGGAGTAGAAGTTGTTCTTTACTAATGGAGAATGTATCCTGTGCACACCAGGCTTATATGCAATCGTGCACACTAGCCATCTCGAGCCTTCGATTTCCCATCCCAAGTGGCCAAAAAAGCGAGGGTGTGGCTATTTTGTAATAAACCGCCGCACGCGCTTGACCGTTTTGCACTTCACCCCCTACAATTCACATTGGGCGCGGGTTTCCCATCGCCGCAGCACCCAACGCCGCCGCCTCGCCCGGGCGGCGGCCATGCCCATCGGCCACCGCCCTCGAAGCGGCTACTCCCCGGCGGCGACGGGCGGGCCGACGGGCGGTCGGAAGTCGAACTAGAGCGCTGCTCGCTGTCGCCGGCCACCGCCGCCGATCTTGCTCGTCACGCCGCCGCCGAGGGCGGGCGGGATTGTGGTCGCCGCCAACCGCCGCCTCCGGCAAGCCGAGGATGTCGGCCCTCACCGCTGCACAAGCCCGCTTGCCGCCACGCTGCCGCCGGCGCGGTAGCTAATCCGCGGTCTCGGTCTCGGGTCCGGCCGCACGTGGGGAAGGGCATAGTGCAGGGCGGTGAATTGCGAGGGGTTAAGTGCAAAACAGTCAAGCGCGTGCGGGCGGTTTATTGCAAAATAGCCATCTTCGCTTTGCTGGCCACCGGATGGGAAATCGAAGGCTCAGATGGCTAGTGTGCACGCTTGCATATAAGGTCGGTGTGTACAAGATAATGTTCGCAAATGTAAGAAAAAAAAAAAGAGGACTTCTTTCGGCTACTCCACAAAATTTAACACACATCATTAGAAAAATACCACTAAAATTGTTTTTGCCAGTATTTTTGAAACGACTTAGCTTCACAAGAGGAGTCAGAGCTAGAGCCCTGAGCTAAAGCATCTTGAGTTTGACTACCTATTGTAAACAATTATCATTTGATTTATCATACATTTATTTAATTTTATAAATATTATATATGTATATATTTGATCAAACTTTAGATGCTTAAAAAAAATGGTTTAGAATTATTATTTTGGACGAATACAGTACGTAGCACCTTATTCCATTTTTTTTTATAAGAGTACCTTATTCCAATTGTTTTATTTCAAGCAACTCCAAGATATGTTTAAAAAATTAACCCTCAAAACTTATTATTGAAGGCTCTCTTAAATAAATTGGATCCAAAAATTAGTTTAGTCCACAACAAACCCTAATACTTTGCCTCCAATACTGACACATCATATTATTAGTTTAGTTGCATCTTAGACTCTTTACGCGCACGAGAAGGATTGACGAGGTGTCGTGCCTATGGGGGATATAGGGGGTGCGGGCGTATTTTTCCATAGCCATTATATAATACTAAATTCGTTTTAAATTATAGTTCGTTTGACTTTTTAATTCTAAGTTTGACCACTGCCTTATTTAAAAAATTTGTACAAAATATCATTATTTTTGTTGTGGCGTGCTTTATTAACCAAAGGTTCTTAAAATGATTTAAATTTGACTATATTTACATAAATTTTTTGATAAGACGAAAGTGGTCAAACTTGAGGTTGAAAAGTCAAACGAATTATAATTTGGAACGGAAGGAATATAGTTTTAGCGTGCGTTATTAGACGTGTCTAGGAGATGCTCTTATATACAAGATATACATAACACGTGGAGCTACAAAGCCTATTGCAATCAGTTTATTTACGTTGCAGGTGCTGCTATACATTGACGATTATCGCCAAGCCAGTCGTTACGTGTGCATGGACACTCGTCCACGTGAATGGACATATATATGCATATATCCTGTCCCTGTCAACATCTACAGAGTTATAAATCCAAGTATTTTGAGATTGATAAAGCAGCCACCACTACCAAAGAACTTCTAGATACGGTCAAAATCAATTTTTAAAGGTTATTTTCAAATCTACTGCTGCATCTACATTTTCCATGGTAAAATTCAACATTTTAAATTAATCTTACATCCATGCATCAACGTGTGACGAATTCACCTATATCTTAAAATTACGGGAGGTGTGGACTGTGACGGATGTGGCAAAGGACCGATTCTCTATTTCGGCTAACTTCTCCATGAATGGATCAACCATTGGGGCGAGGTGGCTTACGGTGGTCTATGCACCGTCCAGGTCGGATGAAGAGAAGAGAAGATAGAGTTCCTCGACAAACTCCTACGGTTCAGAGGTGCAAACCTGGAACCATGGTACTTCAACTTGATTTATCAGGCTCAAGACAAGAACAACGGCAGACTTGACCGCCTAGTTTTTCAAGCGGACCGAGATCGAATCGGCGAGACTGTCGGGTTCGATGGTTCATTGGTCTAACCGCTTAGAACGGTTAAACCGCCGGTTTGATAGCAATGGACCATTTTATCGAACCGCCATAAATACTTTGAACGGGTGTGTATATATATATATATGATTTAGTTGATAATTGATATTGCATCAGTACATATATATCTATACCTAATAATAAAACGCCAAAATTTCTGCCAATCTGCCTCCTGTAATCCGTCTGCCCGTGCCTTCAGCCTAATCACGCGTCATATTCTACTCCGACTCCGAGTCGCAGCTCAGATCCCGCGCGTCGATCTTATCCTCCATCCAGTCTAATTCCAGCTCCCCACCCACGATCCTCACAATTAATACAACCCGGTGGTTTTGCCGGATCCGGTAACGAACATGCGTGTGCCGCCCCTGCCCGCGTCGCGCACAACTCTACGGTCGTGCAGCGTGTCGCATCCGACGCTGGCTTGGACGCCGTCGCGAAGATCGTCGACGCGCGGGCGGCTCTCGCGCGGCTGCCCACCCAGCCCGCCGCCTTAGCTGGCATTGATCAGCGCACATGATCCGGCCTTGTCGGAGCTGGCCGGTGTTCTTGTTGATGGCCGTCGGTGTTAAAAAGAAAGTATGTCTCAAATCCAAACGAAAGCTTGGTTAAATCTTGGTTGTTCAGACACAACTTTTTTCTTTACTACTCTCTCTGTTCTAAATTTAGTTTACTTTGACTTTTTAGATTTTTTTTTTTGTCGTCGTAGAATCCGAGGATCAGCACGACAGAGGATACGGCAGCGCTGGGTCGGCACACGGACGAGGTAGCACAAACTAGAAGAAGGGTAAAAATACAATTTTTTTTTTTTTTTTTACACAAGATAACGCAGACACTCAACACGCACGCACACTCACCCCTATGAACACACGTACGCAAAACCCTACCCCCGTGAGCACCTTTGAAGGATTGAGCCGGCAATCTACAATTTTGTTTCACTCTTAGCTAGGGTTCCTGATGCAAGAGTTTAGTTAATTAGTGCAAGTGTTGGGTCCCATAAGGAAAGCTGTGAAAATGAAAAACGATAAAATTGTACTACAATTTGCAACAAAAACAAACTTATATAAATAATTCATAATTAGCAAGTTGCAAGAACATATCTTACTATTTAATAATTCATATGCACTCATGTTCTTTTTCATTGTATTTTTTATGGCTACATTGAAAAATGAAATAGGAAACAATGAAACTATCAACAATTGACAATTACAACACTATATTAATAATCACTTTTTGTAGATTATAAATTGTTATATCCTTCGTAAGCAAAAAGACTAAAATTGTAATTACTTAATTGTTATATCTTTATGAGCTATATATATACTCCTTCGAGTTAGAACATTGACACAAGATATAAATCCCGTTGCAACGCACGGGCCTGTTTCCTAGTATAATTAAATAATTGACTGATGCGTTAAGCAAAAAACGACTTAAAAAGAAATTAAAATTTTCATCATGTTTTTTTTCAAATGTTAAAAAAGCAAACAATTACGAATAGCATGTTGAGATAATCAAAGTGGATATATTGTTTGTCTGATTCAGAGCTCATATGATAAAGTTGGAAATTTCAAAATATTTTTTTAAAAAGCATTGACATCAACGCTTCCAAAACTCTAACAACAGCCAATGGCCGACGTGCATGCAACTTCCAAGTTCCAACCGCGAAACACAAAAACCAGAGCCAACAGCGACCAGCAGGGCCCGCCTAACGCGGAGGCATCACCGCGAGGCACGAGCAGCCCAGCAGGGCCCACCTGTGGCAGGCGCATGCCACCAGCAGGAGCACGCGCGTAGCGCTACAGGTCTCAGCGAGCAAAACCGGAACGGTTCATATGGAACCCGCCAGTTCACTGGTTCCGTTAAAACCGCCGGTTTAACTGTTTTTACCGGTCGATTGCACGAACGATCTTTTAAGTGAACCAGACCCAGTGTAGGCTCGGTTCGGTCTTATAGCGGTTGAACCGCCGGGTCCGGTCCGGTCCGTCTCAAAACTAGGTCGCCGCACCATGCGCCGATTCTCGCACCATTCTCAACCGGGTCTAGCTTGATGAGATTGAGATGGTGAGTAGAAGGTTTACTTGGTCCAACCAGCAGGCTCGCCCTACGCTAGAGCTACTGGGAGAGTGTTCGTCATGACGGAATGGCTTGATATGTTTCCAAATCACTTAAGTCCCCAGTCATCGAACCGCTCATACCATCGCCCTTAGTTGTTGCATTCTCGGGGTTCCTCATCGCGGCGGTGGTTTCGGTTTGAGACTTTCGGGTCGAGGTACTAGGGTTCACCGACATTGTCAATAATTCCTAGTCGCCGACGCCTTCTAGGGCGGACCCGTTTTGTGTGCTCAACTACAAGTCCCAGAACCTTGCAAAAGCACTCAAGAAATAGAGTGTTGAGAAGATTGGGAGCATCCGGTTGCAGCTTGGCAATGGCCCCAAAGAATCATTTTGTGGTTGGACGAAGAGCGGGAGCGACGTATACGCTATTGAACCGGAAGAGTGATCTATGTAGATCTTTGAAGATTTGGGTTATAGGCTTGGCATCCCTCTCTCGCACCATATCAAGGCAAAGAATCTAGATACTATAAACCCTAACTTCTAGTGTTCTTGTCCCGATTTGTCCTATTTATTTATGATAAAAGTTGATGTTATCCACCATCAACAACAATCTTTATCGGATTAGCGCCGTTTCTTGGGGCCAAGGAAATTGAAGACGGCCACACCTTCTAGGGTTCGCTTCTTCTTTGGGTTAACTTTCCATGGTTGGTGTTGGATGACGATCGGAGATTCAGCATGGCCTGCAATCATCATCGGATACTTGCATTATGTGCGATCATGTGCCCGAAACGATGGATCATATCCTTCTAGGCCGTGCCTTTAGCCGGTAAGTGTGGCAAATTTGGATTGCCAAACTTCATTTGCAGCAAAGACTGGTGCGGTTTGAGGAGGAGCCGACTGTTGCTTTGTGGATCGGGACCGGGAAGAGACAACCCAATTTCGCCGCAGTTTCGATTCCCTATTCTTTCTCATAGGGTGGTCTATGTGGAAGGAACGAAACACGAGAACGTTCTTTTGGTGTGTTGATCGCTATTCCTGTTCTGGCGGCTTCGATTCAAGATGAGGTGGGAGTCTGGTGTCACACGCAGGGTACAGACACCTCTCGGTGTCGATGACCTTGCTGTGATTTCGTAGTTTGTCGTAGTACGTAGTAGTACCAAGACTTAGCGCCATGTAGTCCCCAAGTTTAAGTTCGGGTTTGGTGTGCGTGTGTTTGGCTCCTGTTGTTCTAGGTAACCGTGTTGTTACCATTTGTTTGTAACCTTTAAAAGCTCTATTATACTTAATGAAAAACGTGCTCTAGGGCGTGATAAAAAAATATCTTAAAATTACAGCTCGGTACGGTAACTCGTTTTGATGAAGCAGTTATAAGAACGTCAGAAGCAAAAAAAAAAAAAAAAAAAATTTTTATACATACGTAATGTCTAGTTGTCCGTCAAAAGATTTTATGTGGTCAAATTTTTTTATACATACGACCCGGTGGATAGTTGAAGCATAAATCGAATACGATTCTGATAGATTTAGTAATAACTCAACAAAATAAATTATAGAATTAAAATATTAAAATAATAAAACACAAATAGATACATATCATTTTTTATTTTGGTCATGGTTTTCTATTATCAAATGATAGGTTCTTTCTTCCTAATATTGTTATTTTATTGTGCGAGTCATATATTTTTAGTATGAAAATTTAGTTGTCTCATAAAGAACGAACACGCTACCTAGCCTATACTAATAAAGAGAGAGAATTTTTTTTCCACCTTTTTCCCACCTCTTTTTTTCCTCTATCTTAATTGGGCCTTAATCACGCCATCCTCAAATCAATCGTATATACAATGTACATGTATCCTAAGTCCGGAAACTCAAATCCATTCCATCGTATATACATATATATTTTCGCCGGTGCTTTCGGTTCCTTCTCTAAATCCATCCATCCAAATCCATCGTATATACATCTATACACCCGCCACGGCCCACCGGGAACATGTTGTCACGACGTGCTCTCCGCTCATCGCCGCGTTGAATGGTCATTCTGCCGGCTTAGGATGGGCGATGGCATACGGCTAGCGGACTAGGACGCTTCCGCGAGACATAGAGCCGAGGAAAATACGAGTCACAGAAAAAATTGATCACGAAAGTGAGTCTGTGCGATCGTTTGCACCGGCACGACGCGTGATGTAATCCCGCCAGAACGCGATATTTGGCTAAAAAGCAAAAAGTAAGGAAACTATGCTAAGGGGGAGAGAGAATGTGGGCATGTGAAAGGTTTAATGGAAGCAAAGGGTCGAAACTCACCATTGAATAGGGGAACAACCGTACAAGTCCTGGCACGTACTATATTGTATGATGGATGAAGTACAGTCTCCTTTGTATAATTTAACAGTTTTATTTAAAATGCCTGCTATTCCTTTATAAAACACTGCTGTGTGCTCTGAGATTGCCACAGCACAAGCAAGCTCGCACTCACTCATCACAGACGGAAAGCACCATATAGAGGCCGAGGCTCAAAGGCACGCGCGCGCGAAACGCGGAGCGATCGAGGAGAAGCCAGCCAGCCCAAGGGAAGGGAGAGGCTGCAGTTCTTCATCATGGTCGCATATGCAACCACGTTATACTACGTGGCGGCTCAAGCCCTGCAGGCGAGCTCCTTGCAGCCGCAGGTGGTGGCCGCCGTCTCCTTCACGTCGGCCGCGTGCACGGTCGCCCTAGCCGTCCTCCTGGCCTTGCTGCGGCTGCGGCCGCCGTGGTGGTGCGCGTGCGCGGTGTGCGAGGCGTACGTGACGGCGTCGTGGACAGCCGAGTTCGACAACCTCTGCGACTGGTACGCGCACCTCCTGCGGCACGCGCCCGGGCGGACCGTGCACGTACACGTGCTCGGCAACGTGGTCACCGCCAACCCGCCCACCGTCGACCACATGCCGCGCGGCCGCTTCGACAACTATCCCAAGGGCGCCCCCTTCTCGGCCATCCTCGCCGACTTCCTCGGCCGCGGGATATTCAACGTCGACGGCGACTCCTGGCTCTTCCAGCGCAAGCTCGCCGCCGCCGAGCTCGCGTCCCCGGCGCTTCGCTGCTTCGCCAAGGGCGTCGTGGCCTCCGAGCTGCGGTGCCGGCTCATTCCTCTGCTTCACTCTGCAGCCGGCGACGGAGACGGCAGAGAGGGGTGCTGGACCTCCAGGACGTGTTCCGCCGCTTCGCCTTCGACTGCATCTGCAGGATCTCGTTCGGCCTTGATCCCGGCTGCCTGGAGCTGTCGCTGCCCATGTCGGCGTTCGCGGACGCGTTCGACACGGCGTCGATGCTCTCCGCGCGACGCGCGACGGCGCCCATGCACGTGTTCTGGAAGCTGAAGCGGCTGCTCAACGTCGGCGAGGAGCGGGAGCTCCGCGACGCCATCCGCCCGTCGACACGCTCGCCGCTGAGGTCATCCGGCAGCGCCGGAAGCTCGGCACCGCCGCGTCGGGCGACCTCCTGTCGCGCTTCATGGGCTCCATCAACGACGACAAGTACCTCCGGGACATCGTCGTGAGCTTCATGCTGGCCGGACGTGACACCGTCGCCTCGGCTCTCACCGCCTTCTTCTTTGCTGCTCTCGGACCACCCGGACGTGGCCACCGCGATCCGGGACGAAGTCTCCCCGCGTCGCCGGAGACAGCGACGGCCACGCCGCCGCCACCACCTCCGAGAAGCTCAAGGACATGCACTACGTGCACGCGGCGCTGCACGAGTGCATGCGGCTGTTCCCGCCGGTGCAGTTCGACTCCAAGTTCGCTGCCGGCGACGACATGCTCCCTGACGGCACGTTCGTCGCCAGGGGCACCCGGGTGACGTACCACGCCTACGCCATGGGCCGCATGGAGTCCGTGTGGGGCCCCGACTGCGGCGAGTTCAGGCCGGACCGATGGCTCCACGACGGGCGGTTCGTGCCGGAGAGCCCCTACCGGTACCCGGTCTTCCAGGGCGGCGTGCGCGTCTGCATCGGCAGGGAGCTCGCCATCATGGAGATGAAGTCCGTCATCGTCTCCGTCGTGCAGAGCTTCGACATCGAGGCGGTCGGCCGGAGCTGCCACCGCCCAAAGTTCGCGCCAGGCCTTACCGCCACATTCGCCGGGGGCGTGCCAGTCAGAGTGCGGCGGCGAGCTCGTGCCAACGAGCTCCGACGACCACCTGGGTTAACGTGTCACCACGGCACGCAATTCGTCTTCCCCCTTCGGACGCCGTGATCTATGCGTTGTATTCGCGAATTAATCGCGACGACGACACGGTTTGGCGAGTGCGGTGGGTTCTTGGCGTCCACTGGAGTGTGAAGATTCCTCCGATAAGGTCATCTGGTCACGGCACAACGGACGGGATTAGTCTAATCCGATGCCCGACCCCGACGGCACTAGTTCTCGCACATGCATAAAAGGGAGGCGGCTTAAAGTCGCCTGTGCATGTCACAGCATGTGTGCTATTCTTTCCAACTTCAAAGCAGATTTGTCGAAAAGAAAAATTTGCAGATTCAAAGTTGCAGAATGCATGCACATCTAGATATATGTTCTCGTGGACATTTTCTATTAGGAGCTAGGGAACTCCAATTATTGCACCGTGGTCGTGCAGCGAATTATTAGAATAAATAATGGAGTTGATATTCTTTATTCCAATTTAGCTCGATGGTTAGATTTTCACGGTGGAATCTATCCACCAGGTTCGAGTTTTTGACTCAGTGGTGTAGCTACCAGTTTTTTTTTTTTTTTTCTTGAACTGTGGTGTAGCTACCAGTTCAATGATATGGTTTGTTGTCCTGTCTTTCAGTCTTTTCGACAGGTTAGTGTGCATGGGTGTGTTCAAGGTGGTGAAAGTGTGTGATATGTAAGCGTGCACATTGTATTGTGTTTCAAATAAAAATAAAAGAAAAATGTACCTGATCGAGTTGACTACACTGAAATCCCATCGCTAAAAATTATTAGGATTGGATACATTAAGGGCATCACAACAAGTGTATTTGGGCTAGCTATTTGAGTGATGACTGTACTCCTAGGCTATGAATCTGATGTGGCGGAGAGAAAGATTGAAAAAAAAAAAACTAATAGCACGCGATGAACTCCTAGACTATCTATTTGTGCTTCCTGAAAAACATCACTCACAACATCTATCACAGGTGTGAAAAAAGTAAAGAAAAGTTGTCTAGGAAATTAAAAAAAAAAAGCATTGACATATATATAGTCCATGAGCTGATGTGGCACGAAATCTACACCAGCCTACTATTATTGTATTGGGCCTTCCTAAAATCGTCCCACAATGACCTTCCTAATCGTTAGCAAATGCAGAGCCTTGTAAGCGACCCAGGAAACAATTTTGGACAGCGTGTGTGAGCTAAGCGCTTAGCACCTCGCTAGCGCGTTGAGTCTCTGTCCCAAAGTGACTTATTTTTTCCCCCTGTTCGTTCTGGTGTGGTCTATGACTAAGAGGGTGTTTGGGACTCCACAAACTCTAACTCACGAAACTCCACCGTGGAAAGCAAACCGCACAAAACACAGGAGTTTGTGGAGCATCTCTTTTAAAATTAACTCATTAACTCCACACTTTTTTTTTTTCGAACCGTGCTGCGTGGAGCTAAAACCGTTTGGCAAAAAAGCATGGAGCGAGCTAAAAATGTGGGCCGGAGCAGTCCCAAACACCCCCTAAACTTTAAATGATTAATAATTAATTCTGATATAGGATTCTTAGAAAATGATTATATTTGTTATAAATAAGAGACTTCTAGCCGCCGCCACTACCATCACACACCAGCTCGATCGTCCATCTGCTCCCACCGTACAATATATTTCAGCTCACAAAAAAAAAAAAATCGAACTTTCGCTTGGATTTCAATAAAACCTACATTTAGCTTTTTGACTTAGATCTTCATAATAATACTCGAACTAACAAAGTAAATAATCTGAAATCTGAACCTATTGTGGAGAACTTTTTTGTCAGCTTTGAATGGTAAAAGTCAACCTGCATGGAGAGAGAGAGAGGGGAGTGAGAGACTGTCTGAATTCAAAAAAAAAAAACAAAGTGACTGTGGTCGCCCTATAAGGAAAGAGGTGGAGATCGATCTAGGAAAAATTGATATGGAGACATGTGGTTATTATTTGGATCCAAAAATAGGAAAATGGGAAGGAAAACGCTTGCCGGATCCAATGCATGAGCCAGAGCCGGCCGGGGAGGAAAACAGTGCACATGTGCTCCTGGGCAGCCGGGCCTCATGTGTGTGGGGGGCTGGTACTACTGTTGGGTCGATCGATACTATGGCCTCGTTTAGTTGGCTAAAGTTTCTAACTTTTTTTTCACTCTCTCCCATCACATCACTTTAAATACACCAAAAAGCATATGTTCGGAGATGAAATGTAGGTAAAAAAGTAACTAATTACACAGTTTAGATGTACATTCTGAGACGATTCTTTTTGAGCCTAGTTACCCCATGGTAGGATAATATTTACCACAAACAAACGAAAGTCTTCTGATGGGAGTGCTACAGGAGTTCCAGGAGTTACTTTTTTGCTAAAGTTTCTAACATCTAAACGAGGCCTATGTACCCTTAAGTACCATGGAGTCTTTTTCTCAGAAAGAAACTCGATCTCTCTCTTGCCAACTGATAGTTGTTAGCATATGATGACGGCCATGTGCTCCCCTCAAAGGCTCCTCCAATCGTGGTACGCCGTTCATCCCCACAAGTCCACAACAGCCCGTTTGCTAAATGTGCACGTTTTCTTTAGCTGGGGAATAAAGCATCGAGGAACAAAATCATTATATTGATCCTATCTCAGTCATGTGTCGGGTACCACATTCGTTTGTATCGATCTGTCTTGTTGCGGTTCATGGCATAAATTAGTTGAGCACAGACTCGAATGCTCGCTCTGTGAATTGATGCTTTCAACTCGGGTGAAGTGGAACCACAAAGTTCTACTAGATTGCACCGAGAACTGTAGTTTTGACATTTACATCATGGTAACGTATGAGGTTCTGTTAAAATTTCAAAATTTAAAATCTAAGAACTTAAAATAACATTTTAGAACTCCAGCTGGTTTCAAAATAAAAAACTTCACATCTATAAAGTTGTAGATGACATCATCAAGGGCTAATTTTTATTTTTATAAAGTTTATTTTCATCCTATTTCATATAGAAGTTATGGATTATTTTTACACTCAACTATTTCAAGAGGCAAACCTCTTAATAAGTTGTCTACCTCTTTTAATCAATTTCTGAAGATAGACCCGTAGAATGCCTGCTTCTAGGTTTTTACGGTACACAAATGGTAGAATCTTCTTCCTCTAAATAATCCATAACTTTTATGTATAATGCAAACTTTTAAGTATAAAAAAATAATTGCATAAAAATAATCCATAACTTTTATGTATAATACAAACTAAATTTGTACGAAACTTTTGGATCTTAATTTGTTTTGTAAAAACACTAATTCTTTTTGGATAAGTTTTTTGTGCCACCACATACCCCTGTGTATATACTTCCTATGCTCAATATTATAGGAGCATCTCCAAGAGCTCGTATCTATGAGTAGCTAAAATCTAATTTAGTTATTATGTAGAATCAAATAGCTAGCAAAAAGATGAAGAAATCCAACAGCTTCTCTAAACCCGACATGCACCCGTAGGAGAGAGATGACTAGCAGGGACAGGTATTCTATATGGGCACGAGGTGATAACCACCTATAGGTGGGAGGGGAATTTGCAAAAGTGTGATTAGAAGCGAGGGTTAATTGTAAAATTACCTAACCCTTGGATCAGCATCCTATGGTTCAGATTAGAAGTCCGTATGGTTGCACGGAGGGTTGGTTTGCACTTAATACGTTGCCATTCTATATTTGTCTCTAGCGAGGGGAGCAAATAGAAAACGGGATAGCTAGTTCTAAGTTGCTTTCAATTTTTTTTTATATCAATTTTTGCTATGCATCAATAATATATCTAGATATATAACAAAATGAATAGACAAAAAAATCAAAGTGACTTATAATTTGAAACGGAGGAGTATATCCTGCCACCGCAAAGGTACAAATACAAACCCACATGCTGCGGTGACATGATGAAGGTTAATTAACAAATCGATCTCTGAGACGGCGGCACTGGAACAACGTAGAACCTGATTATATTACCTAATCAAAAGGGCGGCAAACTCCGTCAGGTAGCCGGCTGGTCGACACTCTGGACACTATGGTTCATGCGATTAATGGTCAGGTGGCAGGCATTATAAAAACGCTGGATGATTAGCTTTCGAAAAGAGAGAATCTCTCTAGATCTGCATGATATTCTTTAAGTTTTCCGTGAGAACGATCGAGAGGGCCTTCGATCATGACTGTACCACCACCGTTAGTTGTGACGATTATATATACTTAGCTAGATGCAACGGACAAAAGTACGACAGGTGCGAGGATGCCGTCGTCTCATCACACGCCCATCGATCGATCGTACTATAATAAACGATATATACACTATAATAAGAACAAACATAAAGTGATTAGTACGGTAGTTTATAAAAACTCGTTGCGTGCGTGGCCCCAGCAAAGATTCGCGCTGGATCGCAGTTTTTTTTTTTTAATTACACAGTACAGCGCAGACGCTCAACACGCACGCACACTTACCCCTATGAATACACGCACGCAAACCCTACCCCCATGAAAGCATCTTCGGGCGATCGGTAAGCCGCAAATCTTGAAGTTCGAAGTCACCACTGGCGCCGCGTATCGACGGGGGCGTCGCTACCACTTAATGCACAAGAAAAATCCCCGAAATAAATCCGGGATAAAGTGTCGTCGCACCCTGCGTTTGAACCCCGGGTTCCCCAACCAATGGCCTTTGCCATTGCACCGTAGTATGACTAGAAAACAAGTGTTGCATATTGTCACCTAGCCTAACTCACCGGACATCGCAATACCGCCTCAGTCGTGCTGCGTGTGCGCGCTCCAGTCCACTGGAATACTTATATGCAATGCCGCAATGGTCCAGTGCTGCAGCATGAATGAAATAAAGTAGTGCAGCTTTCCAAACACATGGTGTCTGGCCGAGAACACCGTACGTACGTACCCCGTGGAGCAGAAAGTGCCTGATCGAGCACGCCGCACTTCAAACATGTATGCGTGCTTACCACTAATCGGGATGGTGTGACTGTGTGTAAGAACTTATATATTATTCATTTTGGCAAAGCTAGGTGCTTAATTAGTGGCGGACTGAAGGAGATCAGGATGCTATCCTCTCGGTCGCACTCACGCACTACCATTAAAGTTGTTCTTCGCTCCATGCATTTGACCGGCCGGCGTGGGTCGCATCGCATGGGGCTGACGAGTATAGATTTCCATGCAACCCGTGTCACGGCGGCCGGCCCGAGGCATGATTTTTTGGCCCGGCGCAAGCACGGCCCAACACGGAGGCAATGGGCTCGGGCTAGCTCGGCACGGGTAGCTGTGCGTGCTTAGGCAACACGAAGCACGAGACTCGACACGGCCACGGCCCGTTATTTTCGTGATAGCCCGACAAATTCCCTAATCCTATCTCCCCTCCCCAATCCCTTCCCCAGCGCCCGCTTTCACACCCTCTACTTATGCGCCGAGTGGCGCGTTGTTGTGTCTCTCCCGCGCCCCTCCCCGCCCCCCATAACACGCCGCCCCTCCTCTTGCAGCCCAGAGCCGGCGAGCCGCAACCCAGCCCCGAGCCCGCCACGACACCAACGGCGAGCCGTGCTCCCTCGTTGGAGGAGCTTGGGGGCGAGCCACAGGCGGCAGCGGGAGCAGCAACCTCAGCTCATTCACTTCCTCTACGCTGCCGGCGGTCCCTCCCCTCTCCATGCTCCGCGCCGATCGCCCCTCCTCCATGTCGAGCACGCCAGGCGGCGATGGCGCCACGCCCCACTTCCCCTCTCTTTGTTTTGTGCAGACCGGGCTATGGGCTGCTCGCACGCTGATTTTTGCCGCTGTGCGGTGGGCATCGTGCGAAATCGACACGGCTGGGTCGTGCCTAGGCTTCCTCTCATTGGGGAACGAGGCCCGCGGTAGCACGACCCGCCCCGGCGGTCGCCATGGTGGCACGGGCATGCAGTCGCCACAAAGACGCACAAGGCCAGGCCGGTCCGTTGGAAAACTATATTGACAAGGGAGCTAGTGACAAGAAGCTTGCTTGGCGTGCTGGCTGAAAATGATTACTTTGCACTAACATGCAATGAGTATCGGCATGGATCGTCGGAGCTTTGATATTGTTCCTCACCTAGGCCCTGTGTTTGGATCCTATAGAGCGGTTATCTGCTAATTATCTCTTTTAGATCCAAACAAGTATAGATAGTAGATTAACTAATTGTTAGCTGAACCTTGAGATAACTGCTATTCTTCTATCTAGACCAAGTCAGATAATGAAGTGTTAACCAACTAACTACTATCAGATAGTGATTCCAAATAGGCCCTTTAAAACCTTATTTGGATACAAACGTATCTACTTTTTAATCCAGATATGAATTGAGGTGGATATATTAGTACCGTGTCATTCGGTGTAGCCCGTGCCATTCATCTAGTCTACAACTGAGATTGTCATATACTCCCTTTGCTGTCTGGAATAGCTCATAATCAACACTTCTATAGTTCCGGTTATTACGTCCCCTTGCTGTCTTTTCTTTTTCGGAGCTAGATTTCTTTTCCATTTGATTTGATTTTCGTAACATGTCTAATGTCTACGAATAAGGGGCGATTCTCACTTGGGGTGTATTATTTTTCCTTTTTGAGCTCGATTTCTCCGATTCCAATTTCCAACACATGTGTGGGACAGTACGGAGATCGGATTGAAGGGGTGTTTAGTTGGTGAAAAGTTTTTGGTTGGGTTCTTTGAAGACTTTTTTTAAGTTTTGTATTTGGTAATTAGTGTCCAATCATGGACTAATTGGAGAACTAAAAGATTCGCCCTACCGTCTTTTCAAATTCAAACCGCTATAGTTTTTTTTATTTACCTACATTTAATACTCAAAAAAATACGATAAGATATTCGACATATCAAAAGAACTGTAGCACTTTTTTAATTACTGTACAACCAACTGAACACCCCATCAGTACCTCATCGTAAGCTTTTTTCGATCAGCGTGCTGCTGGTGGCGGCACGTGACAGCAGGGCTGAACCGCTGCAGCTTTCGCCTGCCAGTACGATGACACCTCGATCGAAATGAAGCCGCACGGACGATTCCACATCCCTTCATGCATCAAGGTCAGGGCCATGCACAGTCACTGGCCCTTCATCACTTTAGTAGCCCACGTCAGGCCGGATCAGGACCGCCAGGATGTTACAGTAGCATGCAGTACTGCGTGGTACAAGTACTAGTACTACTGTACAGCTGTCCAAAAACCCAGCGAGGCAGCGACCCCCAGCACCGCGCCGGCAGTGCAGACGTGGCGTGGGCGCCGAGTGGACCGATCACCCAATGTCCGATCAGACTCCACGTACACTCACCAGCAAGGCAGCGACACTTACCACCATACGTACCATTACGTCCGCCATCAGCCAACCCTTTGGCCGTACGTGTGGTCCGTCGGTCGCCGTATGTACCTACGCCGTGCCTCTTGTCAAGTGCTAGGTCGAATTCGAAAGGAAAAGGATGGATGCACATGCATGGCGCGAGCACGTGAAAAGCCGACAAACTCATGCATTGCATGGAGCACACCGGTGTACCGGCCACGGGAACGGGGCGTCTGGACGAGGGGCGCGCGCATCATCCGGTACCTGGGGTTAGGGTGGCGACCGGCGAGCGGTGACGATGAGGAATGGTTCAGGTGTGGTGCTCGATCTCGATCGGTGTCCCGGGTGTCGGGTTGTGCACGACGCACACGGCGCGCGGCGGGTGGCACATGAGTACACGGAACGGGTGGCACATGAGTACACGGAACGGGTGGCGATTATCATTGGGCAACTCTAGCAGAAGCCCTCAAATTAAGGCCCTACTTTATTATGGGTGCTCTTCTCTACTTTTATTGGCCCCCTACTCTGCAATTGCTCCAGCAGAGGCCCCTAAACCAAAGCCCGCATGCAAAAGCATAGTAACAGTCACTTACACGTGGGGCCATGCATTGAGAACAAACACAAATCGCCGACAAAACCGAGGCCGAGGTGAGCTCATACTAGCAAAATGGACGCATATGCGTTCGCGGAGGGAGGTAAGGTATGGAGGTGTCGGGGATCTAAATATTGGGCCCCGAGACATTCAAAATGTGAGAATCTACCTACCGCCAAGGCCCGAAAACCTAGCCCGCTATCATCCCGACGGAGGGACGGCCCGACGGACGATGGACCAGGCCATGGAGCCACGACGCCACACGACGGCCAGAATCGGCCTACATATGGTTTACACGCCCACAAAGCGCCCAAATGGAATCACCACGACGCCAAGAGCTTATTACGCCACGGCGACAAGGTCAAGGACCTCCGCAAAACAACGAACCATGACGCTCCACGCCGAAGCGCCAAAGCCCCAAACCATGGCTCCTGACTCGACCACGCATCCTCGCTTTCGTCCCGAGGTCGGCCTAGCTCACCGCCCCCCGGAGAAATCTCCGCTTTCCGGGCCCGAGGGGTGGCCTAGCTCACCACCCGGGCGCAAAATCTCCGTCGCCCGAGAGAGACCAGCTTCCATCCTCGGTGAGGTACTCAACTAGCCTGGGTAGGGTCGCCACCCTCGGCGTGGGAGGTTCCGGCCCGAGTGAAGGGAAACCGCCGCATTCAATGCGGTCGCACGGCAAAGCAGGCGCCAGTGCTATCGGGATACGCCTACCAAATCGAATCGCCGAATCGCTCTAATCCGATCGATGGGACGCAGTTGAACCGAAGGACATGTTACGCCACCCGCAGGAAACCGTAATGACACTGCGGCATTTCCTAGAGCACCGGGCCAAAACGCCACGACGACAGCTGCACTGCACCTCGACACGCATAGCCGGGCCGACCGTGGACCGCCCCCGCCATGCGGATTGTGAGGGACGCCACAGACCCCGGGCCGTGCTGCAGGATCGCACGCCCACCATCGGATCGGGACGAAAGTGCCTCGCCGGGCGACATCCAAGCCGGCCGACCCCTCGGGCGGCGCACATGCAACCGTGCGGCCTGGAATTAGCCACCTAGGTGTCCACCGTAAACATTATCTCTCTCCTTCTCCTATAAAAAAGGGGGGAGTAATGCCTCATTAGAGGGGATTCGATTCAAGCCCGCTCAACTCCGTTCACACGGGAAAACCGCACACCACCACCACCATAACCACGATGGGAGGGGCTTGAGACCCGCGTCTCTCCCGCGGTCGCTTGAAACCCTACTTTAGCAGGCTCACCTTTGCGCGAGGTAACACGCGCAGGACACACCCCCCGGGCGTAGGGCCCCGTTGGCTTTGAACGGGATAAACCGCCGTCCATCGATGTCTTGGCGCTACGCCATCGGGGGAGGGGCACCGCGGCATAAATTCTTATTGCCGGGCACCGAGGCACCCACCGTTCTCGAAACGCCCGGCAGAGGCCATGCCTATGCGTGGGCTGCGTTCGCGGCAGGGGGCGGCAAAGGGGTAGCGCGTTTCTCTGCTCACCCACCCACACTTGGGCGTATACCAGGCCGCCGCCAAGGCGAGTCGTGGATGGGGCGCACGCCGCCGTTGGAGGGGAGGCGGGCGTGTCGGCCGTCGCTTGCCGGTGCGTATCCAACCGCTTCGTGGGTTGCGTATAACGGGCGTGTGGAGAAAAAGTCGGATGGGGTTTGGTCATTGGGCCAACAAAAATGGGGTCTCGAAGGGAGAATTTGAGTGCCCAACCAAATTTCGGTCCCTTATAGGGGCCCCCGCTGTTGAGTTTTCTTTAGGCCGAGCCCCATATTTAACTATGGGGTTCAAGTAGGGACCTTGCCTCGAGTTGCTCTTGCAGGGACAGATCCATGAAAAAGTCACGCGTTAGGCTAAACAAGAGTTAGCGAAAGAGGCGGTGTCATGTGTAAAAAAATGGGACATCAATTATGTCTTATTAGACCTGGTCAAAAAGGCAACGTATGTTATGAAAACCAGTTTTGTGTGCAAACTATGGAAACTCCAATTAAGGCCACAAAATATGGAACCAATGTGTGGGTTTTTTTTCACTTAAACGCCCCTATAGGGTTTAAATCTAACCCGCTTGCATTCGGTGGGAGGGTTTAAGTGAAAAAAACCCACCTGTCTTCATAGACGCCGGATCCAAATCATGTGGCCTTAATTGTAATAATTTTTATAGTTTGCACAAGAAGCTAGTCACGGTAGCCTACGTTCCCGACCATAAAACGCCATCCAAGTTGAGAATTTTTGCCCGTATACAGAGGAAAAGCACTGGCTCAGTCCGTGCATGCTCTGAGGCCCAAATTTGAGTCGGACACTTACTCCTCCTTTACTAGGCCCAGTTCCTCATGTGCGATGGGCCGCTTGGTCGGGGCTTTTCTGGCCTGTGTGTGGGCTTTTCTTGGTCCAGGAATTTGTCCGTTTCGAGCGGCCCAGATTCGGTTGCCCCGGTCCCCGGAGCCGGAGAAGATATATTACTGAGAGAATGTTCGGGACACTGGCTGCTAGCGTCCGCCGCCGCAGGATTATCCGCCTCTTCTCTTCGGTTCAGCTCTCGAGGTACGCTTGCGCGGATATCTTTCTTCTTCTTCCTCCTCTTATACTAGAATAGACTAGATGCACTTTGTTTGCACCGGAAGCGCAAAGCAGAGGTCTTCTGTTCTTGCAATTATTCACGATTCCGTGGTAGTAGAATGGAAGTTGCTTCAGGTTGCCAATGAAATTGGTGTCGGTGGATTTGGATCCTATGATTTGTTTGATTATCTCATAATTCTCACCGGTCCATCTTTGGCATGTGCCTCTTCCTGAGGTGGTATAAATATTCCGTGCCTCCAGGTTCTTCATTTCTGAGATCACGACTAGCCTTTACAAGCGATTTAGTTTTTTTTTTTTAATCTTTTGGCTAGTTTTGGAAGGAGACAGTACTTATTTTAATGGACCTGTTTGGCTGCGGCTGCAGCCGCGTTTTCTACGGTAATCTGCGGGTAAAGGAAAAGTGGCTGCAACACAATCTTAATTTAGTAGGAAGCGCTGCTCGCTCATGTAACCAAGTTGTATGCTACCACCTTATTATAAAAAATCAAAGCCGGGCAACTGGATCTTTCAAAAAAAAAAAAAAAAAAAAAAAAAACTTGTAAATTTAGTTTTCTTTTCCCAGATAAAGAAACCTGCGCGGCTGCGCCTATTACAAGGCACAAATCTAAGATCAAAGTGACGTATATTGTGTCTCTAGAGAGGGTTAGGATGAGTAGGCCTTTCGTGGTTGAGGACTTGAGGTGGCTTGAGATCCATTCGAGACTAAACCCTAGTACCCGAGTCCAAAGCCCTGTATCCAAGCTGCTCTGTTTGTATGGCTTGAGGAATGTTTGTAGTTAAAATATATGGATCCAAATAGATTGTTATACGGATCTATCTTAATATATTGACACGTGGTTCTCCTGCATGTTCGATAAAAAAAAAAAAAAAAAGATTGTCATATGCCTAATTCAATTGACTTGTGTTATAATCTAGTCGATCACATGATGTGTTTCCTTTGTTTCATTACCCTCAATTGCTAAGGGGTAGGATGCCTTATTGATCTTTTTTTTTTTCTGTCCCACGATATTTTTTTGGACCGTGTTTTGTATATGCTGATCTGAGTGCATTTATTTGTCTTTAAAGATAAATATATTCTAGACATTTCTGCAGTTTTCAGGATGAAGGTAATAGCTGCCTACCTGCTTGCTGTTCTGGGTGGAAACACTTCCCCAACTGCTGATGATGTTAAGAGCATTCTGGAATCAGGTATTTCTGCTATTTTGGTTGTAACTGAGGCTTCTTCAAATTTAGATTTGGTCATAGCTTTCTCGTATCTGGTACCTAGTGGCTGAGGTTGATTAGTTATCTTGCATGCAACAAGAGAAGAAGTCTGCGCTCACTAGTGCTTGAGGTTGATTAGTTATCTTGCATGCAGGAAGGTGTTGATTAGTTTAGTTTAAGTCTATTGAGTGGGGGGTTTGTTACTAAAGTTAGCTTATGGTCAAGTTAGGGAGTTTATTAATGTGGTTTACCAGCCTTATAACTAATGGCTGGCTAAACCTTTGGGAACAAGCAGGAGTTGAGTCATCTGTTCATAGCCTCCTACGGAGGACAGGATCCATTCCCCTGCCATTGTTACTCTTCTTAGCTATAATAAGGCCAATTCACCAGCCATATCACATACAAGTTAGAATAGCGCGGTCTAGCCATAATGATGAGTCTGATTTCAAGATGTATGAGATCAGATGATATGATCGTTGTGGACGTCGTCTAGGTGACTGCACAATAAGTTGTTCATTCTGTTTGCAACGCAATAAATAGACAGAGGAAAGCACTTGATGTTGGGAATTGGGATAATTATGTGGGAAAACTATATACACTATGCTGGACCTTGTTTGCCTTAACAACGATATCTGTTTTCTTTACAGTTGGTGCTGAAGCTGATGAAGAGAAACTGGAGTTCTTGCTCACGGAACTCAAAGACAAGGACATAACAGAAGTGATTGCGTCCGGAAGGGAAAAGTTATCCTCTGTGACTTCAGGCGGTGGTGCAATTGCTGTGGGAGCTCCGGCTGCTGGAGCTGGAGCTGGTGCAGCACCTGCTGAAGAGGCAAAGAAGGAGGAGAAGGTTGAAGAGAAGGAAGAGTCTGATGAAGTAAGTGTCTCTCACCAGAACAAGTTAAATCATTTAGTTCTACGCCAATCGTCTCCTATCGACATTCTACTTGCTTTGTCTGCTTCTTGGCGTTGAAGGGGTTCCTTTCTAGTTTGGCACAACAATTGTGATCAGCTGCCTCGCTATCATTCACTAGCTACATATATTTTATCTCCTAAAATTTTCACTCAACAAGCAACTTACTAATTCGTGCCAAGTTGTTCCCTTTTATTTTTTTCATTGAATCATTTTTTGTGAGTACTCCTGTCCTACATCCTTACTGATTGGCAATCTTGCTGAATTTCTTGCAGGATATGGGTTTCAGCTTGTTCGATTAAAGCACCACTGCCCGTTTACAGTTCCTCTCGCGAATGGTCCCATAATATTGGCCGGTGTCCACAAAATAACAGTGTCAATAGCTGCTACATACATATGCTATTTTGCGTGTGATATACGAGTGTGCATCTTCAGGAATCTTTAAGTTGAATGGTCCCATTTATAAATAATATTGGCAACAACGTATTGTATATGTCTAGTACAGTACGTACCTTTGGTATCACGACATCTCTGTGTGCATCTTCAAGAACCATAAGTTGAATGTTATCTACATAGATTAAGACCTGTTTGGATCGAAGTTTAGTTGTTACAGCTAAAAATTAGCCGAACCATTATTCTGTGCATGTTTGGGTCCTCTGCCAACAGGTGTATGCACATCCATAATAATGATCTGTTAGCCCTTATTAGCTAGTTACCTTGGCTAATGGACTAAAGACCGTATGGATCAGCTAAACTTTTATAAGCTGCAGTAGCTGGAGGGAGTAAACCTAAATAGTTTATATATATATATATAATCTGGGCTAAGATAAGATAAAGCTGCCACGTCATTGTACAACTCCATCATATTGTAAAATTTGGCATGTCTAATAAGAATGTCAATGTGCAAGGAACCAAATGAGCCTGACATAATAAAAAAAGTTCCTAATTAAACCTTACGGTTAGTGTGGCAATTACCTTTCATAACAAGAGTGGCAATATTAAGCATTTTACCAAACACCAGCGAGCACGCCATAATCCCGTTGTTTTTTTTTTTTCTTCTCTTTCTGAAAAGTAGCGCGCCATAGTCCTGACCAGGGGAAGTGGATTGATTGTTTGATGAGAGTACGTTGCGCCTGTGGACTGGCTGTGGGGGTCTTTGCCATTGCCATGCTTGCAGCGGTGCTTTTAGGTTCAGCTGTGTGTGGTGAATGGAGCACCAACCTGTTCCGACGCCGGCGACTCTCTGGCATGGCATGGCCTCTACGTTAGGTTACGTCGAGCCACGCCCCGCGCGCCCGATGGGCACGCCCTGCACTGCGGCTACTGGGTGTCTGACACACACACACACGCAGCGGGGCAACGGGCCGGACGGGTTGGTCACCCACCCTCACTCACACGGGAGTGGCGTAAAGCAGAAGGGTCCAACCGTCCGAGCACCACAGTCATCACGTGAGTACGTGATCGCGAGGGCACACCGCGCCGGACGCGCCACGACAGGCAAAGGCAAGCCTTGCGCACGGGGACGCGGCACGCGGGCGGCGGTTGGCAAAGAAAAGCCAAAGCGTACGGTCGGTCACGGCACCTTCTTTATAGCAATTTGGCCCCCTTTTTGAAGAAATTTTATGTTTTACCCCCCTGCGGTAACTGCACGTTTGGACCTTAGGGGTCGAGCCGGGACTTCTAGCCGAGGTAGAACATCTCGACGCCGGCTTCGCTGGCGGCACCGGAGGCTCGAGATGAGGGACACCGTGGCGGCCAAGGTGGCGTCGGCGTGGGTTTGGGACCTCGGCGCCCGAACCACACAGCGCTAAGGTCGGGCCCGCCGCGGGCGGGAGGCCGAGAGCCACGGTTCAGTGTCGAGCTTCGGCACCACGCATCCTAGCCCGAGGACCTATTTGCAAAAATGACCGCAATACATCCCGGCCAAGGAACCCTAAGCCATTTTAATTCCACCCATTCCCCGGCCGAGAGTTAAGCCCCCGCCGCCGCCCCCCCCCTTCCAAAATGCCCTCCTCGCTCATCCACGCTTGCCTTAGCCCATCCATCCACGCGCCGTTGGCGCCCGTCCCTTCCCCGCCGCCCTCATCGCCACTTCAACCTCATCCTCCGAGGCCGGCAGAAAGGCGGCCCCTCGCCTCTCTCCGGTTCCCGGCGGCCGTGCCTGGCCGGCGGCGGCCGCTGCCCCGCCCCCCCCCGCCCCCTTCCCCCGGGCCGCCCTCCGCGCCCCCAAGCCTCGTTTCACTGGCCCACGCCATTCTCCTATGTTTTTGCATTTCCCTACTAATATAGTTGGGCAATATAGTTAGCATTTGTAGTTAGGAAATAGAGTTAGCATATGTAGTAAGTTAGCCTATGTAGTTAGGAAATATAGTTACCATATGTAGTTAGACAATGTAGTTAGCATTTCTAGTTAGATACTTAGATGGTTATGTGTAAGTATGGTTATTTATTTATTTTAGTTATAGTCATAATAACTTTGGTGTTATTCTTACCGACTAGTTATACTCATAATTACCATTTCAAATTTAACTAATCAAAGCGCAATAATCGACAATGACAACAACCTACCTTCGTTTCTTAGCTTTGCCACGCCTTGGCATCCTACCAGATTACATGGAAAAAAATCAATGCACATACTAGGGTATAGAAAAACTAGCAATACATATGAAATCAATGGAAAAAAAATCGAAAGGAACAAGTAAATGACACCTACCTTTTTGTTTCTAGGGATCCGCGGCATCCTACTAGTACATGAAAAAATCGGAATGGCCATACTAGGTATGCGGTGACATATGACCTCAATGGGCCGAGCTCCGTAGCCACGCCGTCGGACCACCTCCGTTTGCCACCTCCGCCACGGCCCTCGTTAAGCCACCACGTCGGGCTTCGAGCTCCAGGCCACGCCGGGGATGCGCTTAAGGTCGGCGCCCAGTTCCGTGGCGGCGGAAGTCCGGATCCGACCCCCTCTCCAACCTCGGCAAACGCAGGTACGTTGCTTTGGGGTAAACGTAAAATTTCTTAAAAAAAAAAAAAGGCCAAATTGTGAAAAAATAGGGGTCGCGGCACACCATCGCGCACGTCGCTTTGGATGCGGCTGACAGCACGAGGCTCCCGAGACCTGACCTCAAGAAAGCAGAGAGGGATGCCCATGCCATGCCGTGGCGCGGTGAGGACTGAGGACGCGCGCGGCGCGGGCGCGGGCACGGGCACGGGCCTTCGGAGACCGCTAGACTCCACCACGCGGGTTTTGGCAATGGGGATGGCGGCGGACGCGGCGACGGCCATGACCATCGACTTCCTCCGTGCGCGCCTCCTCTCCGAGCGCTCCGTCTCCCGCGCCGCCAAGGAGCGGGCCGACCACCTTTGCCAAGCGGGTAACTGCGCGCGCGCATTTCGTTGGCCTCCTTTCCTTTCCTTCCTCCTCCTCGCATTCCCGGCTTGAGCCCGTCGCTGCACTGCAGGTTGTGGAGCTGGAGGAGCAGCTCCGGACGGTGACGGCGCAGCGGCGCAAGGCGGAGCGCGCGGGCCGCGGAGGTGCTCGCCATCCTCGACACCCAGGGCTTCGGCCGCCTCTCCGACGCCGCGGACGATTCGGGCTCAGAGGACGAGGCCGGCACGGGCGACCGCGACCCCGACCCCGATGCCGCCGGAGGCGGTGGGAATGCGGCGGCGGCGGAGGACGCGCTGTCGGGGTCGGAGCTGGGAGCCCCTGCGGCGGCGGCGGCGGCTCAGGCCGGGGGCTTGTCATGGAGAGGCCGCGCCGCGAGCCCCGAATGCGAGAGGCGGCGGCCGCAGGCGCAGCACCAGCAGCATCACAAGGGCAGGCAGCCAAGGCAGAGGCACGGCCACGGCCACAGGCCTAGGGGCTACTTTTACTCGCGCGCCGCGGATTCGTCGCCCAAGTACCACCCAGGGCAGTCGTGCCGGAAGATCAAGAGGAAGGAACTGAGGTCCAGGCGCTGCACATTGCTCGAGTTTCATGTCAATTGCTGGCATGTTGTTTGTGCGTAAGTTATCTGGCACACTCACACACATGCTCTTCTGATGGACAGATCTCAGACATCAGGCGAGGAGGGCAACGGCAATGCAGTGGGGGGAGAACGGAGGACGGGCAGGAGAGATCAGATTGTACTGTTTGCACTGAACCTGATGAGCCGGCTGATTTTGATGGCGATGCGAGTCAAGATTGGCGTGGCAGTTCTAGTAATGGAGGAGTGGAGGATCCTGATGATTGTGCGATGGTATATGAGAAGGATGGGGAGATGGAGAGGGTACTCGAGAAGCAGGCTGAGCTAATTGACAGTTCGAGGCTCAAGAAAATGCTCAGAGGGAGTGGGAGGAGAAATTCAGCATGAGCCGGGATTCAGCTACGGTACATGCTTTTCCTTTTCTGATATGATTCATTTTTTTATTTAGTACGTAGTTCTTGCATTTGACTGGATAAATAAAAACAGAATGAGCTGATTTTTTCATATTGTGCACTCATTTCTGCTCTCAACTTCCAGGATAATGTTAACTCAAAACAGTAAGCTAAATCAGACTGAAAAATGCTTGTGGGAGGAGGGAACTGCTCGGGTTGTAGATAAAGAAGTGGTTTGTGAACAGGCAAGATCAAGTGACAATAATCTCTATTGCATCAACAAGCCCTCTGCAAACGGCCTTGTTTCAGAATTGCCCCAAAATGTAGCCAAAGATAGTATTATTGAACAGTGCAAATTTGATGGGTTTGGTCATGATTGTGCAGTGACTACTGCGGCAGTAATTCCAAACCATGGTGAACTGCAGGTTAAGAAGGATGTGCTGACAACTAAAAGCTATCCTGAAGGAAATGGTACTAATCTTGGGAAATCAGCTCTGCCACCACAGGGAAGCTGTGATAGCAGACTAAATGCAGAACATAGAAGGGGTCAAGGAGATGAAAATTCAGACAGTGGTTCAAGCTACCATGTGAATGCTCGATCTTCTGAGCGATACATAAACACTTCATCAGTTTGGAGCCCACTCAGTGATACCCCTAAAAGCGAAAGTCTCAGAATGGAGCTCCTCATGCTTTCATAACCATACTGATAACCAGCTTGATACACAACTTCATCAATCCTCAAACAAAGATGTAGCAGGGTGCTAGAGGCCCCTTCAACGTGCCAAGATGTCTCTCAGAGCAAAGCTGAGCTGGCCAAGTTCTCCCAGCCAGAACATATTGGCACTTCAAGCACCAGATGATTTGCCAGTCAACGGCATGGAACTTTCACTCAGCAGGTCAACCCCTCTCAGTCAGGAAATATTGCCACTGCCAACACAAGCGGACTACCTTAACAGGGTCTTACCACATGATGATGTGAAAGTACCAGTAGGTCCTGCTGGTTTGTTTCGTTTGCCAACAGATTCATTTCCCAGAAATGAGATGGCCTCAAGGGACAGTTATGGTTCAAGGTTCAGTTTGACCTCTGTGAGTCCACCCTACGTATGGTCAAGCTACCATGCTGATCATATTATGCCAGCTCTGTCCGTTTCTCACTATGGTTCTGGGTTGTTACTGGATCCATACTATGATCCTCCTAGTTCCATGTTGCTATCCATGCTCACTTCTGGTGAGCGTAGCGTCCCTGTGTCAGATTCAGATTTCAGAATAGGGGATGGTTCCTTCTTCCGAGAAGTTCCACGGCCTGGCAACTATTAGGGTGATGCCTTCTGGAAACAACTACACACTTTCAGTACGGTCGGTTAGGGGAACTCTTAGAAAGTTCAAATGTATCTATGCATGCTTTGAAAAAAAACTATCAAAAGGTTCAATTGTACCTGTTCATGCTTGGAATCTCACGTCCGTGTTGGTGTTGGATGCCATTTGATGCATCGATTTTGCCTTAGGTTTGGTAGTGATGCATACCATGTAGTGTGGCAAATTAAGAACGTTCTGTTTGTAAAGCAGTATTGGTGTTTGAAATATTATTCCGTCTGTCCGATGTAAATTATGATTAGGTACTAGGATGGCAATAAAGCTAATTTTTTAACGGAAACATCCTATGAACAAGCATTTGCAGAGAGAAATATGCAAGAAACAGGCAAAGACACTGCTCTGAAGTCTGCAATCTCCTGAATCCTTTTTCTTTGGTTGTACGCATCCATTATGTCAGGTATTGCCATTTTCATGGAACCTATTAAGGGTTCTGATCTGTTCTTTTTTCTTTGTTATATATCCCTATATTTATAGCTGGCAAACGTGAGTTTTCCGTGATGGCAAAGGCTCTCTTGCTTCTTAAGCTATCTTTGTGTTCCTGCTCATTATAACACTTACTAAGTTAGGCATGGTATCATCATCATTACCATCATAACCCTTCCAACACTCTGGGTGATCTTCATAATGATTGCACCAGTCACTAAACCATTGTACAGATAACAGGAATATACAGGTATGAAAACAAAGTTCTGGCAGGCTGTCCAGTAATCAGAACAAATGTTAACCAAATGAAATGTTGATAAGGTAGTTTGTCTGATAAAGGATTGCAATGGCACATTACACGGATTAATAGCTAGATGATAATTTACATATAGTAACTCTGAAACAGAAAAGTGAAAACTATTGGTTCTTCCTTATGTTTCTAGTCCTCACGTCTCAGAAATAACAGTCTTGGACTCCATCCATGGTTTATGTTTCCTAAAGAATGGCTATCGTCCGGCAGGAACTAATATGATTCCATGCACGGGTCGAGAGCTACTGATATCATATCACAACAAACACGATGGTCATAAAACTGATATCTTTGTTTATTAGAGTACTTGCTCAGTTGCTGCTGTCTTGCGGGCTTTCGGCCTTGCTACGACATGCAAATGAGGGCACAGAGGCCTTGGTGCCCTAGTCTCCATGTCGAATCCTCGCACACAGACAAATCCTGCGTAAGACAGCCACAGTTGTTTCGTTATTGTGGAGTTGAAGCCTAGAAACTGTTTCCGTTCATGACCTTTTTGTGTATGAAATGTACTCCCTCCGTTCCAAATTATAATTCATTTGAATTTTTTCATCCTAAGTTTGACCACTTTCGTCTTATTCAAAAAATTTATGCAAACATAGTCAAATTTAAGTCATTCTTAAGGGCCTTTTGTTAATAAAGCATGCCACAACAAAAGAAGTGATATTGTGCACAAATTTTTGAATAAGACGAGTGGGTCAAACTTGGGGTTGAAAAAAAGTTAAACGAACTACGATTTGGAACAGATTTAGTAGTTTATGAAAGCATGCACATCAATTTCGTTGTCTCTGCATTCATATTGGCAGTTTCTGTTCTCTAGTATTATCATTCCACTATTACAAGATGGCTCTACTATTCTCAGGTTATATTAAAAAAAACTTAAGATGACTACAGATCAATCATCTAGTAACTATGAACGATTTTCTTCATCACTCAATAGTCACCATGCGACAATCATGAGAATATTGTGTAACTAGTGAAACACTGTAAACTGAGAATGAATATACTATGGTCCAGAATACAGGTCTATCATAGGATCTGCATTCTGCAGAACTGTCTGATGACAATTGGCAAGATGCTTCTTAGGAATAATGTCATGACAGAACGAAGGAAATTATTTTTTCATACCCTTCCAGAAGCATTGTTGTATTTCTTCTGTTGTTAGACCTACATAACCAAAACAACTGTTGTTGGTACGAATACAAATATAATTTCGATGAATTGCTTATTGCTTATGCAAGGGAGACAACCTTTGAATATGGTGGGTACTGAAGTCCCGAAGAAGACCATGCGCCTTTGCAAGTTCCATAGCTGCTCCCTTTCCACATGGATTGGGTTGTGGCTAGATCTGTGGTCAGCAAACACCTATATGGACAGATACAGAGTCACAAAAAGTGTGTCCAATGAGAGGAGGCTTAGGAGCAGTACTAGGAGTAAGACATTAGATGTCACTCTGTTTACCTCATTGACTTGAAAGTAAGTGCCATTAAGGGGAAACTACCCCTCATAGCTGTTCGACAAGGAACCTGTTCATGTTCCAGTAATGTATCATTAGCTGAAACATGCATGGAATTTCTGTAACCAATAGGCATATACTATGATCTGTCCATATTATATAGGGCAAAAACGCATGTTTAGCTCAACAGGTCAAAATATATGTTGCTCTTCTTCTTGGAAGTGAATATTATGAATTAATAGATCATACTCTGAGGTCTAAACCAAACTGTAGGTATATATACAACAAAAAGGGGACAATTTGCTAGGTACAATTAAAGGATGAGCTTGGGTCCACATGTGCACAAAATATCCATTTTATTTCACGACTCCCATGATATTTGTTGTGCTACAGAGCAACTAGGAAAAAACAGTTACTTCAGCTAAACCATATTCAGATCAGTTATTGCTAGGTTATAGGATTCCCTTACCAGAATTGTGCCTCTAGCATATCTAGATCGGTTTTTCTTTCTCTAAGTTGTACAATTGTGGCACATTTCATTATTACATAAATCGCCCCCATTTGAAGGTCACAGCATGGTTTTGGTGTCTTGGTTATTTCTTTTATTCCATCTGCAAAGTAGTCATAAATTAGTGAAAATGAACTTGAGTGTGTACCCCATGCACTCAAAGAGAAATAAACTTGCCTGGTGTCCATATGGCCAATAAGTAGGGGGTAGGATCATCAGGTTCCTGTTGGTCAAGTCCTAGCTGTTAATCAATTGCTGGATCAGGAACTATAGTTTGAAATGCTTAAAATGAAATGGTAGCATCTCACCTGTTGTAAAAGTGGATGTGCATCTGGAAGCTCATACCTGTAAGCACATAAATTGTAGGTAAAGAATAAATCTCCCAGATGCATGGCATTATTTACCACGGACAATAACAATATTAAGTCTAAAAGCGTGCATGTTAAAGCTGAGTGAAAGAGCACTGTAGCTTTTAAAAAGCCATATTAGTAAAAAACTAAGGGTGAAAGCTTTGCTGTGAAAGGTATTCTCTATATCCTTAGAAAATGTCAAGTTACTTGATCATCGATTTGAGAGGTGCAGAAGACACAAATATTTAGTCTTGCATTTTCACTACATATGATAAATCATGTTTAAACAATGTCTAAGAATTTAAAAGTTGATCTTCTATCACAGTTCTTCGTAAAAAAAAGGTGTTATAAGTTCTACCTTGAAACTTCTGATTCATATAGAACACTCTCTACACAATTTTTGGTATATTTTAAAGATTTTCCTGGAATACTTTAAATCTGATTTTTCATGCGTTTTCACCTGATATTTGCTCAAACAGAACTAATTCACCACTTACACATAGTGTTCTGTTCAAGCCTATGCACATTCTTTTAGTTTTGGTACAGGAATCGAAGCTGCTTCAGTGCTAATAGCAACCAATGCTTTTTGCAATATCATCAGACTGGAGTTCATTATTGCTTTCTTTAATGCAATTCTCCAAGTTCTGTGCAAAAGCTTCCCATGTTAAGCTTTATTGTTGGGATTTCACCATCTTCATAAAAATCTTCAATATCATTTTCCATGGTTTCTGGAGGTCCTTCCTCTCTTGGACTTTCAGGCTCTTCGATTATTGGCTCTGAGTTCTTAGGAAGAAACTCCCTTGCATGGATACTCCCTCAAGGCGCAGGCAAGTGAGTCAAATTCATAGTGTGCATGCTGCTATTTTGGAAAGCAAATTGATTGCTTGACTTCACTAAGCTTTTCTCCTGAGGAGCAGGAAGTGCAAGCCTTGCACTTCATTCCAAATGCAATAAAAGAAAACAAGAAATAGTCAATATTCAGGTAAACAAAAGTAAAACCCTGAGCAAGATCAACTGAAGTAGCTAATATGCTTGTGACGCATACAAAATTTATACAATTGTGTAGTCTGTGCATAAGGACGTATAGATTCACAACTCCAAGTGTCACATGAAATCAAATTGACCCTGAGGGGTGAGGGCACAATGCTCTTTTCACCCTGAGCCAGTATGATATATTGTCATATTGGTTTAGTGGAGGTAATTCCAGTATCTCTGAGCTAATGGAAGCGGACACCCATCACAAGGTTTTTGTGTGCACACTGTGACAGTTAACTGTGCAGGCCAGTTGGTGGGTCTTTAAGTTCAGCAAATGCTCTCACAAACTCTTTTCTGTGAGTATAAGCTACTGTGGCAGTTTGAAGGTGTACAGAAAGTGTAACAGTACCTTGCAAAAGCACTTGCAAAATGCTTGCACTCACTCCTCATTGGGCATGCATTGCAATTTGGCTTGCTTTTGGTACAAAAGACCTGCACGGTTGATTGGAAAACATATAAAAGCAACAAGTGGGACTCAAGGCACCTCTTATTTTGGGATTCAACATTCAAGTCTGAGCTGGGACAAAAAGAACAAGATAAAAATATCTACAGCTCTTGTAGATTAAGACCTTAATGTTCTATAACAAATATAAGTAGATTAAGACCTTAATGTTCTATAACAAATATAAGTATATATTAATCATTTTCCCTAGGAATCATAGTATTATAGTAAGCACAATTTTATTTTAAATTAGAGGCAGTATAGTTATATAACGAATACCACTGTAAAAGAGTCATATTTGGTTGTACAAATGCACAACCTATTCAGCTAGTTTCAAAAGACAAATGCTCATTAAGTACCTTTCCAAATGTAATCATCTGATAATGTAGCTCATACCTGTGAAAATGTGATAATATTGGTAATTATTACTTGTGGAACTTATTTATGCATGATATGCAATTCACATCGATTTGTAAAACCAAATATTAGTCACACTTTGAAGCAAGTGTTTTTTTTTTTTTTTTTTGTAACTCACAGTGTCTGTTGATCGAGTTTACAAAGGCGAGGCAAAAGATACTTTTTGTATAGTTTCCAAGATAGGATATCTGTGAGAAAGCAAAACAGAAAGTGGTGGAATCAGATTAAACTGAAATGGCAAAAATCCATAAATAATGACATAAACATTATGGACCATTGGACAGTGAAGAACACTTACAGCTCCAAAAAGATGTAACTGTAGAGATTCAGGAAGAGGTTGAATGGGCACCCATCCCAGTCTTACACATATACGACCAACATTGGTGTGTCAACCTGAGTGGTAAAAGCACTGCTATGTAAATACTAGATTTACTAGAGGCAAATTAAATACTCCACAAACAAGTTGGCGAAGGTAGAGATGAAACATCCACCAAAAAGGAAGACAACTTATATAAATATAGAAATGCATTAATAGTAGTAATGATAATCTAAAAAGGCATTAATAGAAGCCTACTTTATGATATGATGAGCTTAAGATGACTTGAAGAAAGGCCGCCGCCCCCTGTCGCCCCGCACATGCGGCTCAGGTGGCGGAAAAACCTAGCCGCCGCCCACCCCTCCGCCCCCCTTCCCTTTCCCCTCATCGTTGCCGGGAGAGGACCGCCGGGAGGCCCACGCGACCCCTCTAGGATGGCGACGAGGTCTTCTCCTGTTTGATGTCCCACGAGAGGTCCTATGTGCAGGAGGAACCTCGTCGGTTTTAAGCGGCGCCCGTGGCTAGGCGCGGCGTGTTTGAGTGCACTGAGTCCGACGGCGTCTAGCGACGACACTTTCGGTCTGTGTGTCCACTGCCATCCCCGCCGGCTCCGGCCTCCTTCAACACACAGCTCCGGTAGCCGCCCACCCCAGCTCGGTTGGTTCAGGCAACGAGGGGGCGGATCCAGAGCCCCCACCACCCGGCATGACTCACAGCGACACCGACGGCGCTGCGCCCCCTTCCACTTCGTCTGGCGGTGGGGTGGTCGGATCCGCCGTCCTAGCTTAAATCTGCACTTCAACGGATCCGCCCCCTCCCCGTCTCCGTCCCACCTCGGCCGCGGGCCGGGGAGCCGTGGCTGGTCCGTCGTCCTGGCGTGCAGCCATGACTAACCATGGTGTTCGGGGTGCCGCCGGCCAGTCACGCCTCCCCACGGCGTTGGCAGCTAGTTTTGGGGATGGTCTTGTGCAATGGAGCTGGCGCTGCTAGCTTACCGCGGGCATGCCAGCGGTGAGGCAGTGCGTCCACCACCCTGTCTCACGCCTCATTTTGCAGGCCCAGCAATGACACGGGTGTAACGAAAGCCGCAGGCTTGCCGGCAATGGGGCTGCGTGCCTGCGACCGCCTTTGCCGGTGCGGGCGCCTACCACCGTTGCGGGCGAGTCCGAAATGGCTCCGCGACGGTGTGTCGGCGGCTGGCAGATGCTGGCTCCACGTAGTGTGGCGGCAGCCGACAAACCCCCTCTGTTTCGGCGTGATCACTTGCCAGTGCGCGCCTCCCACTGTCCACGAAGCGAGTCCGTTTTCGTCTCCGCAAGGCGTGGCGGCGGCTGGCAAACACCCTGGCCCCCCATCCGTCCTGTTGTGGACGTTGCCGGTGCGTGCCTCCCTCTGCCGCGGGCGAGTCCGGCCGGCCGGCTCCGCGCGGTGTGGCAAAGAACCGCCTCTACCCTCCCTCCACGCCCATGCGAGGTTGCTTGCGGTGCGCCTCACAGCTGTTTCGGGCGAGTCGGTGGGAGTACTTGTGAAGGCTCTAGGGCGAAAGCCTAGCTCAAAGATATCCGGACCGGTGTCGATATCTCCTTCCCTCAAGACGCCACTGAAGAACCTTAGCTCTTCTTGTTGTCTCCTCGCTCGACCCGCTCAACACCTAGGCACATGTCCTGTGGCTTAATGCTCGCCAAGCCCCCGTGGAGCTCCCTCTTCATGTTTGGTCGACGATGACTACGCTAGGGCTGCCGCTCACCTCCATGGAGGCATCGTTGAAGTGTTCATGTGTCTTGGTGGTTGTGGTGGTGGTGGTGGTGGTGGTGGTGGTGTTCTTTCTTTCTCCCCTTTGGTGGTGCCCACTTTTAAGCCCTTGTGCTTGGGTGTGCCGCTATGTAAACAAATGTCTAAACTTTTATATCATGCCGTTAGAGGCCAATATGTATAAAAAATTCAGACGACAACAAAAATAAACTTACAGGGAAAAGCAAAGATGATGCGATGTGAGAAGATTTAACACATTCAACACTTTTAAGTCCCAGTCCACGTATACTTAGTAGGTAATCCCTGAGATCAAACCAAACATATTCTAATAAAAGACTTGTCACTTGATAAGTTCATAAGGCTCGTAAATGCATATAGTTTCATAGAGAATCCTTTGCTGTTTTAGTTTCAACTAAAACTTCTAACCTTTTGTATACTATTTATAAAGTTAGAATTTCACAGAACTTCAATGTTAGTGCACATTGATGAATTTTTATATGCTGACATCAAAATGTCGCATCTCTTTGCTCCTACTTAATTTGCTCACAGACATTAATGATTCTGGTCTAGTGTTCATCGCAACTAAAAAGAAAAATGAACTCAAAAAAAAAAAAAATACAGCACAAGAAATGTCGCCACTGAGAGGTAAGTCGATGTAAACATAAAAAATCTTTACTTACTGAGTCTGGGGAATATGTCTTAGCCACTCAAGGTCAATGCTCCCATGATCTCTAACCAAACGATTCAGAAAAATTCTGTAACACCACCAGATTTACTGTTAGGAAAAATTATAAACCTTCTTATGCTGCAGTAGAAGATATCCTTATGGTAAAGTCATCTAATGATAGAACCTTATGAAAAGTGAGAGAGAAAAAAAAGGCAGAAAAATTCTGTAACACCACCAGGTTTACTGTTAAGAAAAATGATAAAACTTATTATGCTGCAGTACCTTATGTAGAGTCACCTGATGATAGAACCTTATGGAGAGGGAGAGAGAGAGAAGGTCTGATTTATCCTTACGTGCATATAAAACTTTTCAACTGTTTAAACCTAGCTTAAGGAATAATCACTAACTCAATCAGCTACCCTCCGAGAGAAAAAAAAGGGGTTCAATGTCAACCGGATAAAAAATTATTTTGGATTTGCTCCAAACCTACAGAGTACCTTCTTTCAATGTGGCTCATATAAATCACAGTTAATCCTAGTAACTATTGAACTATTACCTGGATTCGCCTCTGCTAAAACATTATTCATCCCCTTTCCCGAATGGCATGAGATATTCTTTGTACATCTGCACACCTTACTGCTTCCCAATCTACAGAGTCACTTCTTTCAAAACTTCTTTTTTTCATCTGGCCTTCACTACAAGCCTCCGCTTCGTAGTTTATCCCAGTCAAAAATTCTCTGCGTTCTTTTTTTAGTTGTGGTTCTTGTTTTTTTGGCTTTGGTGCTTGTGCAGCTGTATCTGGTACTCCATTGCAGGAAGTAAAACCAGATTTCATGTATATTCATCTTCTTTTCTTGTTGCTTCTACTGTCATTCCATGTGTTGGAAAGACTGATTCATGCTCCTTCAAGTCTGGTGCTTCAAAACTGCTCCCTTTTGTCATGGTGTAACTTGACTGCATGGTTAATTTTTGTTGTCAGACAAATTTCATTTAAGTAATAATTGAAGAAAGAGATGCATACTGACCTGGAAGTTCTGTGCTTGTTTTTGGAGTGTTCAGAGGGTGTAAGTGATCTTATTGCTGCTACACTCAGCCATGTAGGAATTAAATGGCATGAAAAGAGGACTCGTGCCATTTTTCAAGTTTGGTGACGCAGAATCTGAAGGACTGTTGGAAGATGTTGAAGAAACATTTCTCTCATTTCTCAATTTCAGTTGTTGAGGATCAGCAGTCAAGAAAAATGGCATTGCAGAACTAGAAGGAATCTCAGGTTTACCAAATCCATAATTATTCATTGCAGCCATTTGGAATTTGTGGCATTCATTTTCACTGGCTGTGGCATCATTTCCTGTTAATGACCTTCCCTGATCGAAATTGCTTCCCAGCTGCTTATAAGCTGCTGCAGAACCACCACAAACAAAATTTCTAGGTATCTCAGAACTCAAAGATAATCTTGATTGAATAGTTTCTGAAGTTAAAATCTGGGAGGATGAGATCTTCTGGATTTGTATCTCCTTCACGAGTTCTGTAGGCGCAGTTAATTCTACTGAGGAGGAATCTGGTAGTTGTTCTTCATGTTCTATAACTGTCCCTTGGTCATTGCAAACACTTCCATCTGTGTTTGCTTGTAATAAAAGGAACAGGTTTCACCTTCAATCAATTCACTATCCCTAGTATTGTCCTTTTTGGTTCCATGTGTGTCTTCATGTAAGTCATTGATACCTCCTCAGAGCCCACTTCTAGATCAGGTCTAGCACCATTGTAGAAAAGGTCAAACACAATTCTCTCTTCTACTAGTGCACTCGTGCTGGTGGTTTGTTCATTGTCTTCTGTGGTAGCATCATCCTTACAATTGTTGTTGACAGACCGTAAGGAAAAAATGCTTATGCAAGGGCCATATAGGCAGAGCTGTTGTTTTCAAAATAGTAGTCATAAAGAGAACTCGTGCATAAGATATATTGTTGAAGACACCTGTTGTGAATGTCATACCTTGAAAGATGATCAGCTACATTCTGAGTAAGGAACACTCCTACTACAGAGTCGACTACAGATCCTTTCCAAGGAGAAAAGCCCGTCCCCGATAAAGAAGTGGTTGAGAAATTAGCAACAAACTTCAGCCATGGATTCAAGTAAATTCCAAATTGTCACTCGTAGGCGCCATGTTCTTGCACTTCTTTCCTGTATAACTATATGGTCAAACCAAGAACAAGAACCAAGTCTACACTGTTGCAATCATATGATTTCACTTTCACATAACTAACACTTCAAGTGGCAATATATTGCCAAAAGATAAACTTGAAAGTAAATCACATGCATGATATTTTTTTAAAAGAGTGCTCTTTTTAAAATTAATTGTTCAGTAAGAAAACCAGAACATTTCAAAGAATATACAAACTGACCAGCCTAGCATGAACAAGATGGCATTGTATTAAGAATAAATAGGCACCCAAATTTGAACTCAAAAAGGACTCAAACCACACCCACTGAGGTATAGGCTCAGTTCCTATTTCAAGGACTATGTAAACAGATACTCTTTAGCTGGCATGTCCGAGACAGGTGTTAATAGCAGAAAGGGAAACTTATTTCAGCATATACTAAAGACATTCAATTTATTTACAGCAGTACCTTGAACGAGTCGCATGCGTGCTATAAACAATTAGCACGGCCTTGAAACACTTCTCTTTCTTGCTGCCACCATCTCTCCTTTTCAACATCAGTCCCATCAGGCTCAGCTGATTTCCCCATCAAAAGGTTCCAAACCCTCGTCGTCTCAAAATCCAAGTCAACCTTAGCTTTCGAGGCCGCTGCTTTTTACTAACTGCAAGGGCCTTTCATATGGAACCATCACCACACCACCATATGGGACAAGAGCATTTGAAGGACCACTTGTTCGCTCAAAAGAAATAATAGTAGGTGCGGTCAGAGATAAATGCATCTCAGTTCTGTGCACCTGTTCAGTATTCAAATCAAGATGCTTCAACTTTGATGCAACTCCTTGAAAGGTCATCCATATAGGGTCCTGTTGATGTATTTGCTGACATCCCTTCTGCTACTTCACAATGAGTATCAAAGCTGATTCTTTCATTGTACATGGTCTGAGGTGAAAAGTTTGGAGAACTCTCTTCTGATATTTTGGATCCATCAAATGCACCAGCAAAAGTGCTTCCAGCTGAAAGCCTGTTCTTCAGCTCATCATTTGGTTGAATGGAACTGGAACAGTGTGGCCGTGACTTTTCTGAACGTTTCTTGGTCATAAACTTAATGCAAGAACTTTTATACAGAGCATCCATGCATGGCTGTGGCAGTCTTGTTGATGCTTGTAGAGTATTGTTCTCAACATCCATAACAGAAAAAAAGAATTTCTGAGTCGGGCAGATCGCTTTTTTCTTTATTGCACCATCATGGAAAATTGCTAGCATTTCAGCTGCAGTCCTCAAGACAACAGAGTCCCTTGTTCAGGTAGGGAACCATTTATATGGTGTGAGGGGTTCTCCATTTCTGACACCTTACCCATCCTGACTTCCTGTGGGTTCCATTTCAGGTAAAGACCTAACTGAGGAAATAAGACCATCTGCATCAGAATAGTTTAACTCAAGTCTTTTTTTTGTTCCCTTCTATTATGGGTTTTACCACCTTTTCCTCAGTAAACAAACTACGCTTATTTTTGTCATCAGGTTTGCAAGTTCTTCCCAGATTATCTTCTTCCCTTGCTAGTTCCGTACTAAAAAGAGCCAGAAGTTGCAGTTGGAAAACTTCTTGCGTAGCATCTCTGGTAACTGTATGTACTCTTCTAAAATTTTGTTCAGTCTGAGACTCATGTCAAAAGCTGTTTCTCCTGGTGAATTCTCCATACCTACTTGCAGCGCATGTCCAGGCTGCACTTCTGATTCTGAGTAGAAAGAACTTTTGAGAGTATGGCCAGATTTCTCATAGTTGTGTCCATGGTGTGAGTTGGTCATTGACGAATGGCCTCCCTGCAATTCTTGTTCTTTTGGATTCAAATTGCAGACTTCGTCGAACTAATGCTGTTCTACTTGCTTTAGAGATTGATTGATCACTAACAGGACCAGAGCACTTCTCCAGAGAGCTGAGATTTCTTTCTTCCGGACATAACTTCTCTTGACTTTTTGATTCGGAGATGTTCCATCTGTGGTGTTGAATCAGGTTTTTAACTTTGGGTACCTTATTCTCTCTGATTACCTTTGGTCTATGTTTTTCTTTCGAGCCTTCATTTTCAATTATTTGGTGTTTCCTCATTCCTGAACATTTCAGTGTTCTCAGCACTTGCTATCTGCATCTCAATTTGAGTTAGTGTTTTCTCCTTGGGTACAGGAAGTTGGTGTTGACAATGGTGTGTGTTCAATTTGATTAATTTGTGTCTTGAACCTTTTTTGCATAGACTGGTACATATGAATGTTGTCATCAGTGGTACTTTCTGCAAGGGTAGTTGATTCTTGAGAATGTTGAACTCGTGTTTCCCAGGTAGCTGCAGGAATCACTGATTCCAAATCATTGTAGCTGTTGCGAAAACTGCTGTTGCTAATTGTGGAAGCTGGCTAGTTTCTATTCCATTTTCAGTCTTGGATGCTTCATCATATAAACAATTTGGCTGAAGATATTCTGAATTTGTATTTATCTGGATTGGCTATCTGTGACGAATTCGTAGTCATATCACCTGCAGCAACATTTGATGTTCTTCCAAGTGACAAGAAATTACTCCCAGCAAGCCGAACAGAAGCTCCTTCCAGAATATATCCGAGCAACAACAAACAAAGAGCTTTTCAGTGCATTCGTAATTTATGATAATACAGCCACATAAAACTGAACTAACATGACACCTAGCAGGAATAATAAGATGACGACATGCTTACCCTCTGAAACATCAGGCAAGGCAGTGGTGGCCGACGGTGACAACTGCGCCCTCGAGCCCCTCCAGTGAGCTGCCTATGGAACACTATAATACTAATAGGCACCTGCGTGCAACCCCCAGACACATTCAGGATGGCTGGATGCAGGGGACGTCGCCCTGTTCAGTTGAACGGCTTATCGGACTCAACTGAGCAGACTGTGGAGCAGAAACATCTTGAATGGTATTCATGACAGATGTGGAGCATGGGGAAAAAAAGACTTGAGAGGGGATCGAGCCGGTGTTGCCTGCTGCAGCTGGAGCCACAAGATTGTGACAGCCTAAGTTGGGCACCCCATCACTCAGGAACAGAGGCCTGTTGCCAGGGGTGTTTGGATCGCCTCTCCCCGCAGACATTCCCGCGTCAAATTTACCGCGTCTTCAGGAGTTGCGTTCAGTTTGTGCCTGAGGGCGAATCCCTAAATAATATATACTCCAGAATGGTGCTAAAACATCTCAAAAACCCTGGAGAAAATCACACCACACCAAATGCAAATTCATAAAGTTTGTAAACTGTTTGCATCAGATAATCAAACTTTTTTTTTTTCAAAGCATGTATCAGAAGAAGGGGACCTTGCGCCGCCAAGCCACCAGCCCACCCGCCTGCCTCGCGCTGCCGCTCGCACGCACACCTCGCGCCGCGCTCACCCGCAAGACGCCTCGCAGCGCCACTCGCCCGCTTGGCCCGCGTCGCGGCTCGCCCCTGGCCCGCACCTTCGCCGCCTGGCTCGGGCAGCCGCCGCCTCGCGCTGTCGCCGGCCTGGTTCGCGCCACCAGCAATGGGGAAGGAGGGAGTGTGTGTGGTTCGCTCAAGAGATGGGGGGGACACAAGTGCATCAAATACCCCCGGCATTCAGGATTCCAAAGTCTAACGCATGGCATTTAATGCTATCCAATGCCGATGCCAATTCCAGAGCTCCAATGTCTACATCCAAAGGGAACACGTAGCACCCATAGCGAAGGATGGCGAGATGCTGAACTAGCAACGCTTAAAACGATAAGCACCCACTGGAACAGGGAGCTAAGAAGATGTACTAAGCAAACAACAATTGTGCTACTGATAATCGAACTTGTACTCAAGCGGTCAAGCAAGATTCATGTTACTGAACACAGAAACAAAGAGGAAAGAGATGAACAAATTGTTCTAGCTAGTTGCTAGAGACAAAAGGACAAGGGGCACAAAAAATCCCACGCAAGAAAAAGCTAGAAGATTCCTTCGCATGCTTGTTCTAACAAAAAAAACGAAGAATTATAATTTCAACAACCAACAACCATGCTTGTTCGACTATACTCTCTTTGGTGTAATAGCTTACCTATCTAGGCGCCTCTCCCCCTGCTATGTTGTAAACTCTTTGGATGTAATCCTCTGGATGTGTAACTCTGTTAGGCCATGAGCCTTGCCACCCCGGCTCACGCCGGCATCTGTGGCTAATATATCAGGTGGGGGTGCTTAACCCCCCCCGTCGTTTCCCTCAAAAAAAAAAAAAACTGAAAACTCGATTTTTATACTGCTCTCAATAGGGAGGCAGACATCAGTAGGCATGTATAAACTTGTAATCAGATCAGATCCGAAGACAATTAGCCAAATAGCTTAAGAGAGGGATTTGGAGCTCGGTGTCGCCAATAAGGAAGTGAAGAAAAGGGGAGCGCATACCTGGTTGGTGGCCGTTACCGGCTAAGGTACCGACGAACATGTGCGGAGACACCCTAGGGGCGTGGTGGGGTGGCCGCCCCCAGCTACCGGCGTGGTCGCACTAGACCCAAACCTCCTTCCTTACCACCGGCTGCCGAGTGCTGAGCCGAGCGTTCACCGCAGCGGCGACAGGGCGAGGAGCGAAATCGACAAAGGCATCTGGCAAGCAGCTGCTGCGACACTGCCCGCACAAGGTCGGACTACCGGATGGAGGAGGACCGACGACGCTTGCGACCGAGCAGCAGGGCGGCGGCGGCGGTCGCGCAGTTGTCCCACGAGACCACGAGAGAGAGTGCACACACACGCAAGACACGGGTGCTGATGGAAGGAGGAAACCGGACGTTAGCAACGGAAGCAGACGGCGTAGGTTTTTTAAAGAGGTTTTAGCGCTGAACGTATCGTCCGAGCGCTACCCGGTATGAGATAGTTTCTAAACCATCCGAGTGCTAACGGCGAGATCAGCTAACGGCGAGATCAAATAATACGTGGACGGTTCGATTGTCCTTAATTTTAAATATTTTTTAATGATTTGATTCTTATTTAAGATCCTACCGAATATTACGTATTCCTTCGATTCTAAATTATAAGACGAGAGTGCCATTATATGGAACTCTGGTCTTTTTATTTGTCCAAACATGTCGGGTCCGTGTAAATGAGTTATACTAAGGCATCTTCAATCTGTAAGAATACAACTAAGCAAAAGCAATGGTGGATGAGGAATTGGGGAACACACACTTCACGCCGCTCAACTAAAAGACAACGGACCACCCCACCATGTCGAGTGAATCGACAGCGAGTAGCCGCACTCACCGCTAAAGGTCCCGATCGAGGCGGCGGCCCCTGCCGCTACGCCGAGCCTCCAAGTGTTCACAGGCCGATTCGGAGGTCTGGACTATGGGTGCCGATGGATGGGAGAGGAGATGAAGCTAGAGGAAAATAGTTGAAGCTAGAGTCAACGATTCATAAGTAGGCCGATAGTTGCAACTCCAACTCCATTGACCCATAAGTAGTATAAAAGATTAGGTATTGTCATTAGTCCATTGCAAATTGGTGGTTTGATTAGTTGTCGACCCTTATTAGTGAAATAATTTAAGTGGTTATGCATATTTTTAAAGGCTTTTTTATCGGTACAATTTCTACAAAGTGAAAGTAACTTCGACCCCAAGCTAATCGTGAAAGCGATAATGTTGTTGGATCTATAGACAACACGAACCTGCGGAAATTCATTTTACCCGCTAAGAGTTGATGATTTCGAGCTTGCATGATTTTTGCAAGTTTGGCCATAAAGTTAGTTGAAAGTAAGATGCACCCTTGCTTTTCCATTAGTTTATCACATCATTGAGCAACATTGCTTCTTTGAGTGGCAACAACATCACCGAAAAGAGCTTTCTCAGCTACAAATCAATATAGATTTGTGAAACATAACGAATGATGAGAGGCTTAAGGATTTGACTTTGTGCTATGTTGAGAAGATAAGATTTTTTAAGGACTTGATCCTAGGAAAATTAAGAGGACATTTCGATCCATGAAAGATTGAAAGATGAGTTTACCTCCAAAGGAGGCTCGATTTTTGTAAGGGTTTAGGATTTTATTTTTTTCTATTATGTTTGACATTTTTTGTTACATATTTTCTCGTTTATCACTTACTTATTACTAAATTTATTTTAATTGTATGTTGTTTATGTTTCTTGTTTTGACCATTTGATAGTTTGATGTATGGTAAATTATTTGGATTAGGGAACAAAAAATTCTCCACGTTTTTCATGTGAAAGGTACTCATGTTCAAACTTGTTTTGTACCATTTGTTGGTTAAATATATATTAGAATATAATCGTTACATAATATACCAATACATATATGGTATACATAGTTAGACCGATATATCGCGGAAGCTCTGAAGTGGTTCACCTACCACATTTTTAGGCTAGCTCCGCCATTGCCATCAAGCACCACCTAGAGTTCATGTTTTTGTCCGGATGGAGTGCAGTATGCTCAACCCTAGCTATGATCGGTGGATTTACTACCCAACATAATCACCTCTCCCATTCACAAATTCATTGGCCAAGAACAATAGTACGAATAACATAGATAATTAAGCCTACCACCCACATGACCACCGTACCACTAACTAATAAAGGGATCCGTAACTTCAGTACTATAAACATAGCAAAGCCACAAATTTGATCACAATAGTTCTGAACCACACACGCCCGGCCTCTTCCGTAAGGAAGATAGAAGGATGCAAAGTATAACAATAGCAATCTGGTTAACATTCTTATCTTTGGACCCCTTATCGGCTCTAGCACAATCAACAATCATCTAGTACATCATGTGTGACACAAAACCACTAGTGTAGCTAGTCTAGTGACTAGACACCACTAGCTGCACCACCAACCTAACCATCCCCGGCTACAACACCGTCTTCACCAGATGCCACACCGCAATCAGGAGCCCCATTAGCCATGCAAACTCAAATAGGCACAACAACCCTAGCTATCCTAAGGTTTTGCATCAAGATAGCATATAAAAACTTGAATCACAATGTTAAAACATAAGACACAAAAATTTCAAGATAGTTGGCACAAAGAAATAAAAAATGACACAAATTTGTAAATAAAAAACCGAAGAACATATTAGAACGTACAAGCACTTTGGTCAACATGGTCCAAATACAAATGATATCAGAAGTATAAGAACATAGTTCCATAACTAATTTTATAACAGTATGTGTTTAGGCACGCCAACACGTGCATCAGGCACCTATGTAGTCCTAGACACTGATGCAACATGCACAAGTCAACTGGTGTACAATTAATTGATCTTAGTGACAAATGACCATCACTATTGAATTTACCTTAAAACTAGCAGATCTCGCTTGGTGGTAGATGTGAGAGTGCCGGCAATGTATGAAGTGTTTGGATGCGGTCACATAGAAGCATGGAAGTTTGGTATATGAGCATTTAGTAATAATAATAATATGGTTTTAGAAACGTAAAAGCGGCGAGATATGTGTGAATATTGATGGGATAGTTTGTTGTTTACATGTAGGAATCATTGCAGTAGTCACATTTGTTGGATCATGGTAGGGCGTGGCAGGTTCATTTTATCTCGCCTTTGGTAGCGATTATGGAAACCTGCAATTTGGAGTTAATAAGGATTTATTGTTAGATTACAACTTGGGAATTAATTATTGGAATTGGGTTAATGAAACCGGAATGTAAGAGCTTAGAGGATGGGGGTAAAAATTCAGAGACTCATATGTAGTTTGGAGTTTTTTTTTTTGGATTATAATTTTGGAATTAATTATTTAAGTTGGATTAATGAAAATGGAATGTAACAGCTTTTAAAGTTTTTTTTATTATAATTTTGGAATTAATTATTTAAGTTGGATAAAGTTTTTTTTATTATAATTTTGTAATTAATTATTTAAGTTGGATTAATGAAAATGGAATGCAACAGTTTCTAAAGAGTTTGGGGTGTAAGTAGTTTTGTTAAGATTTTTTTTTTTTTGCATCTTGTTTAACTGTTCGCTACGGGTATTACTGTTCACTAACGGGTATTTGCTGTGTTATGCTATCGGGTATTTACTGTTCGCTAACGGGTATGCACTGTTCATAAGCACTGTTGAACTACAGTGATATCATTCCTCAGGATTGTAAGAGTTATATAGATGGGTTTCGTCTTTGGCTTCCAAATATTTTCGGATGAATATCAGTTCTAGGTTCCCTAATAATTTCATTACTTTGAGCGTTCACCGTAGCAGCGACAGGGCGAGGAGCAACATCGGCCAAGGCATCAGACAAGCAGCTGCTGCGACGTTGCCCACCAAAGGTCAGACTACGATGACGGAAGCGGTCACCCAGTTGTCCCCGAGGCCACGAGAGAGAGAGTGCACACATGCCAGACCGTCATGGGTGTTGAGGACAAGAGGAAACTGGACGTTACGAACGAAAGCAGACATCTTAGGTTTTAAAATATGCTTAAGTGCTCAAACGTATCGCCCGAGAGCTAACGACAAGATTATACTTGAGCATTTTTTGGGCGGGGTCGGGTTTGGGCCGGGCTGAAACCGGTTATTTCGGCCAAAAATCCCGCCCATGACGACGTCCCATTGGGCAAGTCGGGCCTAGCTTTTTCGGCCGGGCTCAGGCCGGGCCGGGCTTAAGCAGCTAACCCGCGCATTTTACACAACAAAATAGCTAGAAATGTATTTCGGGCCGAGTTTGGGCCAAGAAAATTTTATCGGGCTTCAAAATCTCTCGCCTCGTGCCCCGCCCAATAACGTTCATGGGTGGGCCAAAACCCGCCGGGGCTCGGGCCAGGCCAGCGGGCGGGCAAAGCCGGGCTAGTTTTGCTCGACGAGATCAAATAATACCGACCGCTCGGCCGTCCTTAACTTTAAATATTTTCAATGATTTGAATTCTTGTTTAAGACCCCACCAAAGTAATCAAATAACTACTCCTTCGTTTCTAAATTGTAAGACGGAGTACCATTTAGATGGAACTCTAGAGCCTTTTATTTGTCCGAACATGTCGTCCATGTGAATGAGTTATGCTAAGGCATGAGGATGAGAAGTTGAGGAACACATGCTTCACGCCGCCGGCTAGAAGACAACGCTCCATGCTCCGCATCCTTATGCCACAAAGCTCCATTGACCATTGATGCGCCCCTACCATGTCGAGGAGTCGACAACAAGTAGTTGCACTCACCGCTGAAGGTCCCAATCGTCTCTATTGTTGCGCCCGAGCCGCCAAGCTAGCGGTCACCGGTTGACTCTAAGGCCGGACAACCTAAGCCGATGGATAGGGGAGGCGATGTGAAGCCATGGGGGAAACGGTTGAAACCAGAGTCAATGATGGGTTTAATAGAGGCACAAGTATTGCAACTCCAACTCCATTGAGCCATAGTCAATATAAAAAAACTTGGTATTTCCATTAGTCCATTGAAAATTGGTGGTATAGTAGTCGCTCTACTTATTCTAAACATGGATAAGCACGCAAAGAGAATCGTATATTGGTTGTAGATTTTTATGCCAATGCTCACCGCAAGTAACCTATGACCATAGACTTATGGAATAAGGACATAATTTTAGTTTCAAAGAACCTTTGTTGGCCTCAAAATGTGTTGTACTCATTCAACAATACTCTAAGTGGACTAGGATGCAAAGCTACGACTACCTCTATGAAGAAGCCACCCATCGGTTCACCCTACATCGTCAAGCAAGAACAAAAGAAGAAACGTAAGGTGGTGAAAATAGTCTTGATTCCCGCCGGGGTTGATTAGTCACATATCACATTTTAAATGTGTGGTGATTTTTACTATAAGGACTCTACAAGCTTCTCCGTAAAGCAATTTAACACTTGCAATAAGGTTTCACCCCGCACATTGTTGACATTTCTTAACACAATCACAAAAGATGGATCTAAGACCCAACCCCAAGACGGCACCAGAAATGTATAATGGTATCTATCTAATAAGTCACCGGATGTGGAGTTAATCTCACATTCCAAAGAATGATTAGGCGGAGAGTTAAAATAAGTTAGACGGAATTTAGTTGTGGTGTATGTCTACGCAGCAACATTATCCATAGCGGAATTAATCTCACCGGATAGGCACAAAAGGTATACCACACATTCTAGCATTGCCCTCACGCTTGTCTGTCACCCTAGCAACAATGCTAAGAAATGCGTGAATGGTATTCTTAATATCACACTTGAATCTCTTACAATAATATGAATATGATATCCGTAGTTTACGCATAGAAATAGAAATACCATTATAGCCCTTCATCGGGAGTAAGTCCGTGTATTGTATTTATATTTTTACCATAGGGAAGGGGTAGGCTTATGGGTAGATTGATTGAATTCACTTGCAATGTAGTAAAGTAGAGTAACCATATGTAATCTAACTACTCCTCGAAAAGAGGTAAGTCATAGAAAGATAATGATAAATGATAAGTGCCAAGTCAAAGATCATGGTGTGCCACTAGAATGCGTCATAAAAGGCTATATTAACATGGTATAGGTAGAATAGTCGAAATATTACTAAGTTACTCCTAATCACATGTCGCTGCATACTAAGATTAGTGTAGTACACCTAGTAATCATGGCAAAAGCAATATATCTACACATGGTGAACATTACTAAGGAAGATCGTGAACAAAGCAAGTCTACCATAGTAATAAGCTCAACTAGCCCTACATTTGGGGGTGGACTACAAAGGACTCAACAGAATATCACACCCGATCTACCACACGTCCCTAATATAGGGTGCGGTCAGCAGCAAACATTGTATAAACACCATGTTTACACATTGTCGACTACCCACAAAGTGGCCATCTAAGTGGGCTATATAATGACTCCATGCTTGAATATAAAAAGACAATCTAGCTATACTAAGCATATAATCATAATAGACATTGAAACATATAACTAAGAATATAATCATTGAATAGAGTAATGTCATAGCAAATGTAACTAACCAAAATATTTACAAGATTAGATACAAGAGAGAAGCCACAAGAAGCTTCTGGCTCCCCTACTTCTTGATCGATCGAATCCAAGGCAAGCTTGACTTCCTCTAGAACTAGCTTAGACACCTAATGCTCTAATTATGGTGGAACTAGGGCTTGGGATCTTGACTTGATGACTTGATTGGTATGGAGTAGAATGAATTGGAATGAATTAGGGTTTCACCCGGGGGGTCGAGGGTCTTGTTATATAGCCCCAAGGGATGCACCGTAGCCCTTAGATCAAAAACCGACCTTGAGGAGCGGCGTAGATCTAATCTCCATGGCGGTTGTAAACCCATTATAAGATGCGTAGGTGGCAATGGGCCCCCGCGGCCTCCCTCGACAGTGGGCGTGGCCACCCTGGCCCACTGCCAGTGGGCCCCGCCTTGTGGGTCATGTCCTCACGGTGTATTCTAGAATATTCTTGCATGGGTTTCAAGTTGAGTTAAGTCGCCGCAGATAAGTCATTGTGTCGTAAGGCTTGCAAACTCGGGCATTTTCCCTCGTTTAATCTCTAAAATATATAAATCATCAAAATTAGTGAAATTATGTCAGTCAAGCCCCTAAACTATGTTGATATTCATTTTAAGCCCTTATTTTAGTTTTAAAAGTCTATTAATTTTATGCTATAAGACCAACATACATAAGTAAAAAGAACAAGAGACCATTGCACATGTAATTCTCATGGTTGCGTTGTTAAGCTAGGTTACAACTCTAAAAATTGGTCCACGTAATCTTGGAAGAAACTAGCATAGACCCTTCAACCATTCACCATGTCAAAATCAAAAGCATAACCA
>JADLZK010013266.1:0-97520 GCA_015847255.1 Hyparrhenia diplandra | reverse complement strand
TCTTCCAGTTCCAGAAAGCCGCGCCTTGATTACAAATTTTCTCCAAACACGCGGAAGTTCGCGAAATTACACGAAGCGCCATGGCCAAATATGCGCAGAGAAAGGAAACGACTAATACGATCAGCCGTGCTACTCAAGGTCTACCGAGTTAGTATAGACAGGGCTAAACAGAAATGTATACGTTCCTGGCAGGCTTCAATCCACTGCCCCGTTTTGAATTTGATTGCAACTTTAAACGAAGAAAGGCCTTGAACCTTGACTTGTTCAAGTCCCGTGTTTAATCCATCAGAGCAACTGTAGTGCTTATATGCCAACAGGAGAGAGTTCTGGAGCGGCAACCACCGATGATAATTAGATAATTAAGCAGCAAATGACAGGCCAATTTGCACATTAGTTGTGGAAACGAAGATGATGCCCACCACAAGCTCTTACTTTTGACCACCCTCTGCCGCTTCTCTTTGAACGCTATGCACGCCAGTCCTTACAGTCCTGCGCCTCGGAAGCCGGGAAAGCTTGGCCATTGCCGGCTCCAGGCCCGTGCTCCATTCGCATCCAGAGACTGTGCCTCTGCCCGCCTGCCAACTCCTGCCATGCGTTATCGGCACTGGGCCAGCTCGTGGCCTAGCCTCGGTATATTCACTATTCAGGCCTCTGGTTTTTTTAAAATCTAGTGTTGCCGTGCCTGGTTTTTTACTACTACCAGTTTGGTTTGGTTCATCAGACCGGCCGGCGTCCTTGGTCTCGGCCCCTCGGGCAGCTCGATTACGGGGTTTCTCACACATGCAGAGCTCACGTACTCCCCCTAGTCGTGCGGCGTACCGCGGCTCTCGATGCTCTCGCCGTCGCGCGCCACGAGGTCGAGAATGATCAAACACTGCGTCGTCACCATGTGCTTGTGCTGGTTGGTTTACCTTCGCGGACTCAACTCCGCCTAGTAAATTCCTTCGATCGGCACGAAGCCCAGACGTGATTTTCGCCGGGTACAACCGCCGGCACGCCCCTTGTTCACGTGCTGCTGCTGCTACCACGGCAACGGTGACCTGGCGCAGGCTGGAGCGGAGCCGGAGCAGGGAAGGGCCAAATCTGTGCGACGTGTCCTGGTTGGTTGGTTTCTCCACGGGGAGCGGGAGAAATGGCCCTGGCCACCAAACGGGTGGACGAGTGGGCCGTGGGGGCTGGCTGGGGCACTAGCAGCGCTGAGCCGTTTCGTGTCCTTTTCGATGGGAACCCGTGTCCTCCTCGGCGTCATCACGCAGCGTGAAGCACGGCAGCTGGGAATGGGATCCAAGATCCAACGGCTACTACCGCGGCCGGAGAGAGCCGTGGTACAAGGGGGTGGGTGGGGGACAACGGATTTGTGCCGGCAAAAGTGACAGGTTTTGGGATCTACTACATGCCCCTTCCTGTACAATGGTGACTCAACTGTTCTCTTTGGATTTTTTTTATTTATTTGTCACTCTTACGGATCAAACCTGTGCGTGTGTCAATGACGGGTGGGACCATCTAGGTCACCGACATGTGGGGTTTGAGTGGCAAATAAATAAGAAGTGTCCATAAGGGCACTCACAAGTTGATCTCTACCCATAAAGTCTTAACGTGCAAGACTCTACCCCAAGAAACTATACTTCCCAATGCAAAGTTTTTAATAGTAGTTTTCATATATACATATATTTATTACACAACACAAAAAAGGCGATCAAGTGTGGCATATCACTTTGCGATCCACGCTACATAGTGAGCGTGTGATGATGAAGTGATGAACCGCGCGAACTTGGCATCTGCGAGAGAAAAAAAAATCCCCTTTTCACCGTGACCAAGCACAAGGATAATTTGTAGTCAATCAATCCAAGAATAGAAAATTTGTGAAGAATGCATCCACCATCCATCCGGTAAACTAACGAACAATAATAGAAAAATCGAAATTTGGTGTTGCTTGCCGGATATTCGCGGCGGCGGCGGCGGGGTAGCATCGCCTGAGCCCTCCGTGGGTGGCGTCATCGGGCGGCCGGCGCTTAGCGGCGCTGCCGAAATCCATGGGCGGCGGCCGGGGGTGATCGACCTCAGCGGACAACACGGGGCGACCTCCGCGGGTGGCGGCAGATGCTGCGACGTGCAGCGTGGGTGTCTCGGCGGCGGCGGACGCAGAGCCCTCCGCGGCCCCGAACAAGCGGGGCGCCGTCAACCTGCGTGTGTTCAGGGCCCGAGCCTAAAAAGGCCGAAGCACCATGGTGGCGGTACCCTGCGTGAGCGTGCTGCGATCTCCGTAGCGGTGTATCACGGCGCCGCGGCTGCTCGCTCCCGAGCTCAGCGGCGAGGCTACGCAAGCTCGAGTTGTGCGCGACTTTGTGCGGCGAGATCGCGGCGGTATGCGAGATTAGTGGCGGGTGAGAACACCACGGCAATCTCGCGAGCTCTGTGACGTGACGGCCATGCGAGATCCAATCGTGGCCACGCGAGATCCGTCGCCGTGGTCTGCGCCGAGTTGCGGTATCACCGGCGCTTAGCCCGAGTTCCACGACGGCACTGAGGACTCCCCGCGACGGTGGCCGGCATGATTTGCGGCGACCACCTGGCGGTTCGCGTGATCTCGCATCGCGGCGACGGACAGCCCACACGGGATCAGTTCTTGGCGCGGTGAAGGACCTCGATGGGCGCGTGAGGCGTCGTTTCTTGTTTAGGCGTCATTTCTACAATTTTTCCTTCTCTCCTCAATAAATGTCCTACCACATCGACAAAATGCCTACGTGGCGATGTAATTAATGGGTATGGACTCTACCATAGGGAAGTTGCATTGTGAGTGCTCTAAGAGTGGCAAATCTGTGGCAAAAAAATAAGGGAGCGTATCGTATGGAAACGAGTACCTTGTGCAACCTTTGAAAACTTGAAGCAGGGCCACAGGATCTCCATCCGATGGAGAGAATGGAGTGGGACAAATTTGCAGAAAAACGCCCACCACAAGCCATGCTAATCTCGTTATTTTGCAAAATCACCCCTCCACACCTGCGTGGTTACGGCCGTGCGGAATCCCGCGTCGTTACGTTACGGCCGTCAACTGCGAGCGATGGAGGCCCTCTCGGGAGACGCCGCCGCCGCCGCCTGAGGAGGGCCGCGGACCTCGGTACCGCTGCCGCCTGAGGAGGGTCGCGGAACCCGTACGCCGACTTCCGGAGCTCCATGGTGGAGATGGTGGCCGGGCGGCGCATCCGCGGCGCCGACGCGCTCAGGGAGCTCCTGGTGTTGTACCTGTCGCTCAACTCGCCGCGCCACCACCCGGCCATCCTTGCCGCCTGCGAGGACGTCTGGGGAGTCCGTTCTCGGAAGCGAGCCCTGATCGAGCCCCTGACCGACCGATGATCCATCCATCCATCTGTCGCCTTACGTATGTACATTAGCTTTGTGTTTGTTCGATCGTCTTCTCCCGATCGTGGGTCCATGGAAGATAGCTTGTTTGTTCATGACTAGCTAGTCCGTTCGTCAATGTAAATGCAGTTCGAGCATCATGGATGTTTGCAAATTGAATCAATGTTGGCGCAGGAGTTGGCTCTGAACTTTCTGTTCTTGTGGCCATGCCTCTGAACTTTCTGTTCTTGTGGCTTTTTTTTCCTACTGAAGCTATGCAGGCTGTAATGCAGTTTTGTCTGGAGCATGAAAATGATGATTCTCTTGTGCAATTTTTCTTGTAACTCATGATTCGCTTGTGCAATCGGGTAGAGAAGTGACGACTTTTTTTTTTTTGTGTGAAATAATGAGTTACTGGCATGGTCTTGTTCAGAAGCTACTTTGCTCTGATAGAAGAAGAAGCACGATTATACTGACAGAGTGCTAAAACAAACATGTAAATACCGTCGGTAGGAAAGAATAATATCTCTAGTACAAATAATCACTCCAAAACTGAACTAAAAATGAATGGAGTATTGGAGTGATGATTCTCAAAGCAGTACATATGCAACAATCAAGAATTCCTCCTCGAAACACTTCAAAAAAAATATCTCTAGTACAAATAAGTATTTACAATCAGCCAACAACATTGTTTGGGCAATTTCGTGCATCATGATCCACTATTTGCTTGCATTTTCCACACTTCCGTTTTTTTGGTACCTTCTTCTCCTTGCTCTTCTGAATTCTTTTGCATCGCCCTCTGGACGCGATATCAGTTGGTGGATGTATCTGGACGTCATGTGGAATCTTGCTACCTAGGAATGCTTCAAACTCATCCTGTTTATTAAATGTAGAAGCGGGAACAATATGTTGGAGTGGCTGTACTAGGTTCGTTAAATTAGAACACAAAAAAATCAATCCCTGGTTCAGAGTTCTTGGCCATTAAGATTAGATCTTCAAACTGATTGCGTGCATCTGAAATTTTTTTTTTCCTCATTGCCACCTGCATAGGATCTTTAGCCTTTTCTTCCAGAATGTTGCCTTCGTCATCAAAAAACACTTCTCTACAAAATCAAATAGCCGATCAGCACTAGCCATACAAAACAAGACAGCCATTAAAAAACAGAATAAGCCATATGAAACTCACCTTTTACATTTTTTCTCCCATCGCTTCATAATATAAATCGATGGTATCTCATTTTGCTTCTCAGCTCTAAGCACTAGTATGATATGACGACAGGGGATGCCATACGACTCATATAATTTACAGGAGCACGTAGCAAACATGTTTGACTTCTTCATCTGGACAACTCGGACTTTTCCAGATTGACTATTGATGTTGAAACCTTTTTATATCTTCAGACTCTGAAATACCTTGAATAATGCAATGGTCTCTTGCAGCTACGATTTGTTCCTGAAATTTTAAGAATACTTCATGTGTAAATATCACACTACATTGCTTCTCCATGGCCCATGGTGTCTTCATTTTAGGAGTGCTGTGAAGGCTTGCATTATCAGCTTTCAACTCCTCTTCACGCTGGCACTCAATGCTGTGTCAAACCTTAGCCAAAACTCAACAAAGGTCAACTTTCTCTGAATGAACCGATTAAAAAAAGAATTTGCGCTCTCCGACCGTGATGTAGTCCTAAGCATGGCTGCTAGAGGTACATCCAAAAAATAAACCGGAATCCATGATTCGCGTATGGCAAACCTATTGGAAAACCAATCATTTCCCATGAGTCCATATTCTGATATGATAGAATTCCATTGTGACACAAAATCATCTGAATTCTCAGTCCCCCAAACACACTTGTTTAGTTTTTCCCAAAAATCATTGTCTTCCTTTATTTTTGGCCCAACCTTCTCAGGTACCTTGTCCATGATATGCCACATGCAAAACCTATGAGTTGTACCTGGTAGAATCTCAGCAATAGCAGCCTTCATGCTAGCATCTTCATCTGTTGTGATTAGATGTGGTGGTACTCCGCCCATAGCCTTAAGAAAGGTCTTAAACAACCATACATATGACTCAATCTTTTCATCTGCTAAGAATGCTGCCCCAAGAAAAATACTTTGCAAGTGATGGTTCGCTCGATAAATGGCACAAATTTCATGTTGTCTTGGTTGGTGGTATATGTCGCATCTACGGAAACCACATCCCCAAACACGGTATAGTTTTTCCTACATATAGCATCTGCCGAGAAAACACGAACAAGTCGTCCTTGATCATCCACCATAAATTCATAAAAGAAGGCAGGATTTACTTCCTTCTTTAAGCTCAAGTTGTGCCACAAACATTTACGCATCGCATCCTTGATTTTTGGTTCTGAGGTCACGATAATAATTTTGCAAATCTCTCTTTGTGCACCCTACATTCTCAAACCCACCTTCACTGACATGGAGAAGTCGGAATGCTTGTGAGGTACCAATGCTAACCTTATGACAGGTTGTACAAAGCACACTTAACCCTCTCACTGACTTTACGATTGGATCTTAGCAAATGTCTCTTATCCGGCGAAACAAAACCATGGCTATGCTCCTCAACCATTGAAACAATTCTATACTTCTTGTCACTTTGCCAAGCTTGACAACAATATGTGCTTGAGGCGACCACATCGGTTTCCATCACATTATGTGTCTTTCTTTTTTTTCCTAGATTCATCACTTGCATCTGTTATGTTCTCCTTTCTATATCCTTCCCTTGAACAATAATACCTCTTAAATAATATTTCATCATTTCCCTTCTTGTGCTGACCAACACGAACCGAGAAACCAACTCCATGTCCATACGACTTATAAAATTCCTCAACATCTTGGAGTGTATCAAAGATCATTCCAATTTTTGGCTTGAAATGTTCTTTGGGATTTATGTTGCTTGTGTCACTTGTACTACAAGGGATCTACGAAAAGTGTATAATTGTATGAGATGATTTGAAAATCACTTTCGATGCACAGGAACTGTATTAAACTGCGTGTTATGAAAATAGCGGATGAACTTACTTGTAGTACTCGAATATTGTGGTGTGCTTGGGCGTTCAGGGTGGGTTTCAACTCCGGCGTCAGCGGTGATGCCAGCATGATCATCCACTTGCATGCATTCAGCTCAGATTAATTATGATTTGCATGCGACCACGTGACCAAGTTAGCGGTGATCATCGTTCCCTATTTTTAGTCAAAAGAGCAATGCCGCATGAATGGCTGCCATACCAACTCCGGCTCGCGTCGCGACGGCCCTGGATCCATGGCGGACGGCAACTCCATGGCGGACGGGCGATTTTGAATCATGGGAGCGACAAAGTGGTATTGGGTTGGCTGGATTCCGATGAAGCGACCTCAACTCCATGCCGTCGCGAGGCGGCCGCCCGCTCCATAGCGGGCGTCTGGCGGGACCACGGCGGGGAGGCGGCCGGTCTGCCGGCGTCGCGCGGTGCCAAACTCTACGGCAAAAAACGGCGGCGGCGCCTAGGGGCGGTAGCGTGCGGACGGAATCGCGACACCTCGTGGCGGGGCGCCGTGACACCTCGTGGCGGAGCGGAGGGGGTGGGATTGCAAAAACTGCAGGCCAGGTGGGGGGACGGGCGGGCGCCTAGTTGCAAAAATTCCTCGGTTACGTTTGGTGCCCTCCGATGGGGATCAGCGGCCTCCATTCGAGTTTCCAAGGGTTGCCTGAGGCGTTGGTTTTGCATACGATACGGCTCCCAAAAAAATAAAACCCCGTTCTCTTTTTGGTGCGGGTCGATACTCCTTTTCAATCGAACGGGTATTTGGTTAACGTCCCTTTCGTAATAGCACTACCTCCCTTTCGTAAGTACCAGGACGGTACGAGTAGTAGCTGTTAACGTCTACGGGTAGGGCTCTCAGTAGTAGTTGGCGTATGCCGTGTTCTACCTTCCCTCCTTCCTTCCTCTGAACTCCACTAGATCCGCCGCCGTCGCCGGCCCCCTGCCCATCCTCTCCGGTGTTTTCGCCGACGATGAGGGTGGGGGGTCGGGTTCCCCTTCTAGCTCCCTAGTAGTATATAGCTTTAGCTCTTGCCATGACATGGCTAGTCTCCGCCAGGCCAGCGCCGTCGTCGTCCTCGCTGCTATGGCAGCCTACATCATCGACAAAGGCATGGCCATGGTGAGTTTGACAAATAAAATCTATCCCTCCCCATCTCCGGCGGGCCTGCCGTCACCACCATCGCCGCGCTCCCGCCAGTCTCCTCATCCGTCATCGGAGACATGCGGTACCACCACCTTGCCTCCATGTGCTGCTTCGCCACCGCGCCTACCCAATGCCTGCGGCGCTGTGGATGGGCTTCACGCAGCGCAGCTGCACGCCGTTGATGCCCGCGGCGGGCTCCGCGGCCAAGCGGAGGGCGCCTTCGCCGGAGGCGTCCGTGCTCTCGAGTCCTCCGATGGCTTCCCGCTCGGGAAGAGGAAGAGGACGGACGTTGGACGCGCCGACGACTGAGGCGGCGGCAGCAGCGTCGACGGCCGCGCGCAGGGGCTTCAGGACCTGGCGCACGCGATACGCCGCTTCCGCGAGGCGTACGAGCGCGTGGAGGCCGCCAAGCTGGTGCATGCCGCCGAGATGCGTCGGCGCATGGACTTCACGCAGGAGCTCGAGTCGCAGCGCGTGCCGTTCTTCCTCAACATGCAGAATCCGCCCGCCGGCGATCATCATCACAGGAGCGTCAAGATCCACTTCCTGCCGAGGGAGATTTTTTTGATGAATCTGTGTCCCACTTGGTGGGTCCCGCATCCTGCTCCATGGGGCCCACAGCAACCAGGTGTTGCACATGCATTCACCATTCCGCTCTCCAGGCCATCCATTTCGACGCGTGCACCGCTGCCGTCGCATGGGCTGTTTGCTATCTCTATCCGCATGCTCCTTCTTCTTCCTTCTTTTTCTTTTATTTTAATTTACACCTACTACCAAGCAGCGCAGTTTCATTTTGCATCAAAATCTTCTCAGTTCCTTCGTCATCGGTTCGGCAGCGAGCCACCCACCGGCTCTGGGGACGGTCTACTACCCGTCAACAACTTCATCAACAATATCATCGGTTCGGCGGCGATGCAACTCCATGACGCCGTCCTAGACCATTACTCCCTCAGTCCCAAATGAAAGCGCGGTTTTGGGTGTTCGTCTTGCGAGTTTGATTTGATTTGTAGAAAATACGTCTGAATTTAAATCTCCAAATAAATTTGTTAAAAACTAGATCAAAAGATCTTTCCAATAATACTAATTATATAATATAAATATTAATCCTATTTTAATATATAATTGCGGCGGATTTTTCCTCGGGAAGCGGGAACTACACTTATTATGGGGACGGAGGAGTACAAGCCTACGGCTTGGCGAGGCCCTTCGCATCAACGGCACCATGCGTCTGCGGCGCCTCTGCGGCCGGATTCGCCGGCGACCTGCGTTCCCTTGGCGAATCTAGTTACGTGTCCTTTTCGGACCTTGATGTAACGGCTCTTTTGTTAAAGGCCTTCTCGTAAGATTCTTTGCTTTAATATATAAAATGTGTTTTGTCAAAAAAAAAAAAAAAAAAAAAAAAACGTCTACGGAGTAGGGCGTAGTCCTCAACACACTATAGTATGGCTTATGGCTTCAATGTCCACGTTGGCTCTAGTCATCCATGTCAAGGAGAACGGTGGCTCCGCATATTGTCTGAGATAAATCGGCCTTCGTGTGACTGTTTGGTTGATTGAGACACCTGCCGCTCGCGTTCTCCCTGTATGCACAAAAGACTCCACTCGTTGGAGCCAAATTTTTCCACACAATATTGAACTGGCCTTGGGCAACTTGTTACTTCAATCTCTATAATAATGATTTTTCTCTTAGGTCAACACTATCTGCATTGGTGTTGGTCGTGTTACTGGCAATGATGAATTGTTTAGCCAAGAGGAAACATGGGAAGGGAATGTTATCCTTCACTTTGAGAAAATGTGTCATTTATAAGTGTCGTCTTAAATGGCAAAATATGTAGTCAAACCACAACTATCATAAAAACTCGTGTAAACTATGGTGAAAATGTCGTCTAAATTCACTAAAAAATCACACATGGTAGATGACATGATGATAGAAAACTATGTAAAATATTTTATCCAAACTTCGACTTACGTTTGTGAGATATAAAAATATATCTCACAAACGAAGTCGAAGCTGGACAAAGATATTTTTCATGGTTGTATATCATCATGTCATTACATGTGTGATTTTTTTTGTGAGTTTAGACAACTTTTTAATTGTGGTTTCTGCGGGTTTTTTACGATAGTTGTGGTTTTGCACTATATATTTTCCCGTCTTAAATAGAGCAATGCATGCAACTATCATATAATGATATCAACAATTTGGAAATACTCCTAAAGAAATGGCACCAAGAATGTGTCGTTTTCTCCCTATATGCACAAAAGATTCCACTCGTTGCAGCCAAATGTTTTCTATACAACGTTGGAATTGGCGTTGGGCAACATGTTACTTCAATCTCTCTGAACGATGAACTTTCTTTGAGGCCGACACTATTATATGTCTGCATTGGTGTTAGTCGTGTTGCCCTACTAGCAATGAAGGATAGTTTTGTTTAGCCAAGAGGGAAGATGAAAGGGAATGTTATCCTCTATCACTGTGAGAAAATGTGTCATTTTTAGGTACCGTCTTACAGGGTGCAATGCATGGAGTTATCATATAACCATATCAGCAAATCAAAAGTACACCTAGAATGTGCCGTTTTCTTTTAAGTGATGTCCTGTATTATTACCTGTCCGTCTTTCTAAGCCAGCGCCATCTTCTCAATTCTCTTTTTTTTTTTTTTTTTTTTTTTTTGAGGGATCCATCTTCTCAATTCTTAGGCACACGATTACTTGTGCTTTGCGAGAATGGGAGTGACAGCATTTTTAGTGCTTTCCACAAAGCAGCAACATAATGACCTTGCTCTTTCGTGGCGCCCGTATCAAAAGCAAGCAAAATATAGAAAAAAATGGAAATGGTCCTTTTCGTGTCAGCAATGACTCAGCATAAGTGTTTGTGCTATAATAGGAAAAAAAAAACCTTCCTTTTGAAAAAGGCAGAATACACAAACATTTTACTAGTTTCACCTCAGATCATGTCATGTTGCTCAGCAAGGGAAAGAGGTCACAAAATTGTCGGCTAAGGTGCATGTGTAGATCTAATGTAGCTGAGGCATTAATGGCGGTGCCGAGTGTAGCAAGAATCTATATTCTGCCCTGCATATGCAGATATTTCTTCATCTGGAAATTATGAGCAGGGTAAGGGAGGCGAAGATCCATCGTCATTCATCAAGACTCAGTTTCTACCTTTAGCTAGCTTGCGTATCCAGTGTTCCGGACGGGCGAGTAGTTTATAGCCCGGAAAAGCGGCAGCAATTCAGGCCTTGCAACGAGCAGCGCAGCAAATTTTGTCCGGTCAAGCGTAAACGACGTTGCGGCGGTTGGGAGTAGGCACACAGGCATCCGACTGGAATGGAAGAAAATAAACCAGGCGCCGCTGTCATGAGATTTAAACGGGTCGGTGAGTCCACTGGTGCTGATCGGCCAACCTGATCTTCTGCGCCTGTGCCGTGGGTAAAACTTCAGATCGGGCTACCTTTACTTCAGTGACGGAAGACATTTACCAGGCCACCCAGATTGTTTTAATCCGCGACTAACTTCATCGAAAAAAAAAAAACTAACCAATAAGTTTTGATGAGCTGACGTTGGAGACATCAATGTATGCTTAGGTTGTGTTTAGTTCCCAAAAATTCTAAAAAAGTTTCCGGGAGTTTACGTCACATCGAATCTTTTAACGCGTGCATGAAACATTAGATATAGGTAAACAAAATAACTAATTGCATGCGAGAAGAATTGCACAATTTGGTTATTCTTTGCAAGACGGATTTTTTAAGCCTCGTTCGACAATAATTACCAAATACAAATAAAAATGTTTTAGTGCTTTTCAGCTTCATTTGTTAGCTACTTTTCAACACAGCCTTAGGAGAGATTAAATATTAAAAGTTTGATAAATTCAGTAGCTACAGCAGATAAATTTCTTAAGTCTGTTTCACCGTACACTTGCTAAATAATAGGCATTAGATACTCTGTATATTTTTCCTTCATCGATTATTAGTGTGTCTCCAATATGTGTGTTTACTTGAAACGTTAAATCAACGTTGCATTCCTCCGTGCTTGCATGTGAGTTGTGACCAAGACGAAGAAAAAAAAAAAACGATGGCTTGTTAATTTTGACGCCACACAATACGTGCGATAATGGGCGGGGGGCGCCCACGATCGTATCATAATGGAAATGGTCCACTCGATAACGGGCGGGGGCGCCACACGATACGTACCATAATGGAAGGTCCGCTCCATTATTTATTGTATGTGTCCGCTCCATTATGGTATGTATCGTGTGGCGTTAAAATTGACAAGCCATCGTTTTTCTTTTTCTGTCTGTTGTTGGGCCTTGTTTAGTTCAGGAAAAGTGAACCAAAAATGTTATAGTACCAATCACATCGAATTTTTTTGCGTATACATGAAGCATTAAATGTAGATAAATAAAAAAAAATTAATTGCATAGTTTGGTTGAAAAGTGTGAGACGAATCTTTTAAACCTAGTTAGTATATGGTGGGACAATAATTACCAAATATAGAAACGAAACCCAAAATATTTCACCAACTAAACACCCCCTATGTATCGTGAATCCCCATATGAATCTAGATTTTGGCTTTTGGATAATGATTTATTATTACTTGTTTTTTTATCGTTTTTTTAATCATGCCGAAGCACACTTTTCATTAAGCAAAACGAGTGTTTCAAACCACTATTGGGATTACAACAATGATTACATTGGACATTAAATTTTTGCTATATGGAGGGACAGAATATCAGACTATATGGAGGGACAGAATATCAGATCATGTCAAGGAGACGCCCCCATGGTCTCTGAACCCTGCCAAGCTCTAGGCCCGTGCTTTCGTTAATGGCGGTCCTAATGAAAGAAACTAACATAATTTCCATAGCAAAAGAAATGATCTATAGAAACCATTCTTTACAATGGTAGTGTCTTCGAGTAATAATTGTTTTCTCTTTCTCTCTCTAATTTCATCAATGGGAAGCGTTGTATTAACCCCATAGAAACTAATGCCCCCCCCACACACACACACCACACGCAAATTCATGGTTTCTTGTGCAATGGGTAAGAGTAGACATGGTTTCTCCACGAGGAAACCATTTGTATGATTTATGCTCTCTTTCCCATTAATTAGACTGTCACATCACCATTTTACTTATTTGGCAATAATAGAGATAGAAACTACCATTGGAGTGCCCTAAGATGTCATCAACAAGCTTTGCGGCGTTGAGACCACATCCTCGCATTCCTCTACCTCTACTACCGGAAAAAGTCTACTTCACCCCACCTCCCCAACTATGAGGGGTGGTTTACATAACCCCAAACTATGAAACCGAGTATTCTATCCCTTGAACTTTCACAAATCGTTTAATTACCCCTTCAGCTGCGACTCTAATATGCAATTCAGTCTTTTATTAACTAACATCTGTTTTTTTTGGGTAAAAAATCGATCTTAGGTCAAATACTACAGTACTACACGTTTAGTCATTAAAAGCCATAGAAGATTTGAACCTGCACCTTGACACTTTAGATGTCGATTTTTATTTAATAAAGAATTATGCAATATTTTGTATACAAATATGGTACTCATAGTTAAACTAGTAATATGAATATGCTATAGTGTCTAGGTTAAAATGCTACATTTATCAAAAGCAACTAGCGGTGGTGAAGTCGGAGGAGATCTAATAGGGGTGCATTTGCTTTATATGGGTGCATAAACTTATGTTATAGGGTGTCTATATGGTAAAATTTTAGTCACTATAATTAATTTTTTAAAAACAGTTTGGTGGGTGCCTAGGCACCCCTAATCATAGTGCAGCTTTGCCCCTGACAACAAGTTACACAATGCGTTGTCATAAGTTGCTATTATGATCTAAAATGAATTATTAGGTTCATTCATCCGTGATTTGTTAGAGGGACATTTTAGTGTGGCCAAACCTAGACTGTGTTTAGTTTCACGAAAGTTTTTACTATAGCACTGAATTTGGTACCGTAACATTTTTTGTTTGTTTTTTGGTAAATATTGTCCCTACGATAACCGAAAAGATTAGATCTCATGCAAAATACATCTAAGTTGTCCAATTAGTTATTTTGTTTACCTACATTTTATACCCATGAATTGGTCTAAAGATTCGATGTGATGCAAAATTCGAGACAATGTGATATGAACTTTAGAGAACTAAACACAATCTTATATAAATATATATGTTTTTCGATCTTGCATGCATATATGTACTTTGTTTGCATGTGGCACATTGCATATACATTTACCCTTTTTTTAAACTACGGTTTTGTTTATTTACCTTCTAAATTTCAAGTTTTTTCACTTTCGGTCTCCATCACCATTAGACCCATGCATGAAACATTAAATGTTGATAAAATAAATAACTAATTATACATGTTAGCAGAAATCAATAAAATAATCTTTTTAGTCCTAGTTAGCCCATGATTGAGACAATATTTGTCAAATACAAACGAAAATGCTACGGTATAAAGTTGCAAAAACTTGTAATCTAAACAAGGCCTAGGTATGTTTACTTTGAGAAGATAGTCTCTTATATATATCTTAATTAACGGTGGAACATCTACATAATTTAGAAACATATAGTAGTTAAATTAACCAGCAAATCAAATCCAAATGCGTGAAATATGAAACAAAAAAGCACGGAGAAATAAACAACAACAAAAAAAGGTATAATCGAATTTGCAAAAGCAAAAAGAAAAGAGACGCATTCCGGAAATCACAACCTCGCACACATACAATACACACACTAGTCCCTCGATCCCTCCCCTTCCCCCTCCATCTCCAATCTTCCTTCCCTCCTCCTCCCTTCGACGCTCTCCCCTTGCTTCTCGCGCACACTAACCAATCCGAGCACCCGACGCCGCGGCCCCCCGATCGAATCCACCGGAGCCGCCCGCCCGGGGCACCCCCGCGCCATTGCTCGAATCGGGAGGCGTTCGTCCGCCCGCGCTGCTGCCCCGCACTCCCGCGCCGTGGCGGTGGCGTTGGCGGTATGCATGATCGCTAGAGGGAGAGGAGGAGGAGGCGGCGGCGGCAGCAGCGGTGGGGATTAGGGCGGCGGCAGTGCTGGTGCCGGGAGGAGGAGGAGGAGGAGACGTAGCCCATGAAGGCGACGGCGCCGCCGGCAAAGAGGCGGAGGGGCCCGCGGCTGGCGGTGCTGGCGCTCGTGTTCTGTTCCTGCTCGTGCCGATCGCCTTCCTCTTCAACCGCTTCCCCGCCGGTGAGTCCTCTGCTTCGTCCCCGTCACGACCCCACGCCCACGGATTTGGGGGAATGCAGGCGTCGGCGCGGATCGGATCAGTGCCGTGCCACACGGATCTGTTCCTCGGAGCTTTGTTCCCTGTGTTATCGTGTAGCGTGTCGTGTTAGCGATTTTGTTGTTGCGCTCCTGTTTATTGGGATTTTTCAGAGGTTCGATTTCTGATTGGTTCGATCGTCTTTTGTTGTGCAGTGTATGTGACGGATGAGCGCCCTCAGCAGGTAACTGCATTTTTTCTCTCTCTTAAAATACTATATCCAATTTTCCTTTTTATTTTCATGATGTTTTCAAAGAAAATATTCATTGATGTGTTCCATTCTGTTTGTGTTTAATGCAGGAGATTAACTTGCCTTCATTCGATCCCATTGAAAGTCGTGGCTCTGTAAGTGAAGTAAGGCGGGACAGTGCTTGTGCTAGTGTTGTCAGTGATTACTTTGTATTTGTTCTGCAGCTTGTATTTGGTTTTAGCTATTGTTCTTGTTTGCTCCCTTTGGCTGTCGACACTAGTCATAATTAGAGAGGCCCTACTAGCACCGGTGGAACTAAAACAGAGATATTTTCTACTCCTTCAGACCGAAAAAACTTGATGTTCTAGGATTGTCCTCAGTCAAACTATTCTAAGCTTGACTAAATTTACAGAGAAAAGGACTTCAAATTTTAGCATTGAACTGCATCTTCACATAGATTGGCTAGACCAAAACATCCGTCGTAATCATCATTAGGTCACCAAATTTGACTAATGGAACCACAAGTAGGGCAACATTCTGTTCTTCATATAACTTAGCACGGTAGCACCTCTACAGCTTAACACACCTTAGAAAACTAATTGCATTGAGTACGGGTCACTTGTGCAATAATTGTTCCATTTCCCCCCCACCTCTTAACATATTGTCATCCTATTGGTTGTCAGCAGTGTTTAGCCATTGCATGTACCTTAAACAAAGGTGGTTCAGGGTTATGTGTGTTTGCATCAAATTGATTTTTGCTCAATTGTGCACAACTCTCAAATAAATGGCGGGGAAAAGAAAATCTCTGTAGCTTATTGGTTTTTACTGGAGGCAAGCACATTTGGGTTGGAGAACATGGAATTCGATCAACGTCAAGAGATTGTTGAGAACTCATCAATTATTGTGTTTGATGGCACTTTGGGCAAAGTTGTAAAATAGAATGTCCGCAAAACAATTCTGGCCACTAAATCCAACAGCCAAGAACCATCCCATATAAATATTTGATATCTCCACTTCCCTAGTCTCCTCTTCAAGATCGTGAACTATGATAGGGAAAACTATACACATCATTAAAACATTATTGTCTTTGTCAGTAATTGCTACATTACTTAACATCTCCCAGATTTATATTGAAGTCCCTAATCCATTCTTATATTCCTGGTTTTCAGGATGTGTCCAAGAAGACTCCGGGAGCAATAGCGTGTCGCACCGTGATATTGATAGTGACCCTTCTACAGATATCAAACCAAAAATTATAGGTTGGTACAAAGGAGATCATCAGACAGTTTCAATTCAATCAATCAACGTTAGAAAATGTGCAATATAACCCTTAGTATATAGAAAATAAAAAATGATGTACAAAAACAATGATTTGGGTTGTGTGAACTCTATATGATTTGTTGGGCTTTGATTCTACTTTGTTTTCAATAACTCAGTATCTGCTTCGTACTTGTATGTTAGTGTAGTTACCTAGGATATAATGGTCATTAACCATAATTGGACGTTTTTATTAACTTGTATTCCATCGACCTCCTACTTCCTTTTTCTTATGATATACTGAACCTTCATCTTGGCATGTGTGCTTACATGACAGTTGGCTCTATATGCAGTTTTCCGCCTCCAAAAATTCAACAAGTTCTCCCCCCCAAAAGTTGAACCCAAACCAGAAGTGAAGCCAGTACCAGTTCCAGTTCATCGAGAAAACATTGTATGGATGCTTCTCAGCTATTTGATTTTTAGCAAATTGTTTTTTAAGTTTAACTGAACTTTAGCGTCGATCTGTAGTTCTGTACAGTTGCTTCCTCTTACCTTAGCTCAGGATGCAATCTGGCTGTTTTGTATGAGAAGTGTATTTATATTTATATATTCTGTTTTTAACACATATTCCTTCCAGATTAACACTGACAAGAGGCCTCCCAGAGTTCAAAGTGCTGATGAGGTGGAAAAGGCTAAGGCTTGTCAACTTGAGTTTGGAAGTTACTGTCTCTGGTCCATAGAGCACAAAGAAGTTATGATAGATAGCATTGTGAAAAAGCTGAAAGATCAACTATTTGTAGCTCGATCTTACTACCCAAGCATTGCAAAACTTAAAGGAAAGGAGACATTGACTCGTGAACTGAAGCAAAATATTCAAGAGCATGAGAGGGTTCTTAGTGAATCCATCGTTGATGCGGATCTACCATCCTTGTGAGTATTTAGCATGTATGATTGCCAGTTCTCGTCTTTAATGCTTGTCCTGATTGATCTTGCAAATGTTATAGTCTATGTAACATAGATTCTCTTAAAGATAACATTAGTCTGAAAATCCTATTTTTATCATATATTTCAGTACCATTCTTCAACCATACATGTTTTATGATGTAATTTTAATTTCGCACCCTTAAAAAGAAGTAAAATTTTCCATCACGAGGCCCTTCTAATTTTAACATCTGGCATGTTCTTTCAGTATCAAAATGAAGATAGAGAGGATGGACCAATCAATTGCAAGAGCCAAATCATGCACTGTGGATTGTAACAATGTTGACAGAAAGCTTCGTCAAATTCTTCATATGACAGAGGATGAAGCTCATTTTCATATGAAGCAGAGTGCATACCTGTACAACCTTGGTGTTCACACCATGCCTAAAAGCCACCATTGTCTTAATATGAGGTTGACAGTAGAGTACTTTAAATCCATGCCATTGGATCCAAATGACTCTTCTTCCCATAAGTTTAACACTCCAGACAATAGGCACTATGTTATATTGTCTAAAAATGTCCTTGCTGCTTCTGTTGTCATCAACTCAACTGTTAGTAGCTCTGAGGTATGCAGGAAGTTTTTTCTTTCTCCTTTAAAGCTGTTAGCGCATCTTCCGGCCTCAGCATTACTAACATCCCCTTCTCCTATCGCAGGATACTGAAAATGTAGTCTTCCATGTACTAACTGATGCTCAAAATTTTTATGCCATGAAGCACTGGTTTGCAAGAAACTCTTACAGGGAATCAGCTGTCAATGTCATAAATTATGAACAAATATTTTTTGAGAATTTCCCTGAGTTTGGAACCCAGCAGTTATATTTGCCTGAGGAATTTCGTGTTTTCATCAGTAGCCTTGAGCGGCCTACTGAGAAGAGTAGAATGGAGTATTTATCAGTGTTCAGTCACTCACATTTCTTTCTTGCTGAAATATTCAAAGATTTAAAGAAGGTAATTGTGTTGGATGATGATGTGGTTGTTCAACGTGATATCTCTTTCTTGTGGAATCTTGATATGGGAGATAAGGTCAATGGTGCTGTCAGATTTTGTGGTTTGAAACTTGGCCAACTAAGGAACCTTCTGGGTAGGACAATGTACGATCAACAGTCATGTGCATGGATGTCTGGGGTTAATGTGATTAATTTGGACAAATGGAGAGATCATAATGTTACGGAGAATTACCTGCAACTCCTGAGAAAGGTTGGTTTCTTTCTCATCCCACTCGTTTAAATTATAGTTGCTTTATTCCATATTTTGTAGCTAGCAAATTTGTTGACTACCATGGAATCATGACCTATTTTTGGTATTTGAGTTCTTGAGTGGTTCTCAATTAATTTTAGCCTCCAGCTTCTTGAAACAATATATGATACTTGTATACTTCCGAAATTGTATGGGACTGAGCAGCTAATATTCTTTCTCTAATGTTGTAGTTTGGGAACAATGGTGACGAGGCCTCACTGCGAGCGTCAGCTTTGCCTATAAGTTTGTTGTCGTTCCAGCATCTTCTATATCCACTTGATGAGAGATTGACTTTATCTGGGCTTGGATATGACTATGGAATTAAAGAAGAAGAAGTTCAGAGTTCTACGTCATTGCATTACAATGGAAATATGAAGCCTTGGCTTGAGTTGGGTATACCAGATTATAGGAAGTACTGGAAAAGGTTTCTTACACGAGATGAGAGATTCATGGATGAGTGCAATGTAAGTCCATAGTGCACTTGAGCTTGGGAGCCGGATCATTTTTGACAGTAGATTTCAGTCTACTGCTGTACTATATACTAAGAGGACCAACACTTCCATTGAGAAAAGACCTGGGAAGCAGTCACTAGCCATCAATTTTGACAGAGTAGATCCAGCACCATCTGTTCATTGAACTTGTGAGCTCGATGGATGGTTTTTTCTGCAGTTAGAGGAGTTTAGTGTTAAGTTTGAAGGATAATGCAGTAGACAACGTTGGCAGTGTGTGGTGGGGTGAGGCTCCAGGTAAGAGGGAGCATCACACTCACGTAACAGGAATGATCATTGGTGGATCGAGGTGCCTTAATTGAAATTGGTGCCTTCCACCTCATGGATGCAGGTTAATTCTTTTCTTTGTTGATTTTTGACCCCTCTTGCGTTGTCCTTCTGTTAATAAGGACATACACAGGTTAAAATTCAAATTCTTTGCTATTAGTTGTTGCACATTGATTGTTCTATCATTATTATGTTGACGCAAAGTATATTATGATGTCAGATACTCATCTGTTACAAAAACGAGATTAACAACTGTTCTATTTGGATGTCTTATGAGCACTTAGACATTATCTCATGACCCAGCAAATTTGTATCTCCATAAATGTTCGTGACTGGTTGTAACAATGTAACTGCTCACATAGGTCCCCTCTATGTGCTCCACTGTGGCCAAGAAAGAATTAAGAAGTGCACTGCGAGTTCATATATCAATACATTTGCTTGATATCCCAGCAAATAAAAACGTGCTACAGGCCACTTGGTGAATGGAGATCCTTGTCGCTGTAAATTGACTCTTAATCCATGGTGGCATGTAATAACCATGTAAAAACTGTAAAACATGCGAATTTGCCAAGACAGCAATAAGCATCAGACGAAACGGTAAACATGGGATGCGCATGCTAGTACGCTTATGATCTCAGAGAGTAAAAGGTGACTGGGACAGCTCCTGTATGCATTCCGTGTTTGCCCAGGGCCGAACTTTACTATGCTGCATTACGTGTTTGTTTGCGATATAAAAGCGTCATCATCAGATTAAAGAAAGCCAAGCTTCATTATCGAATCCTTGGTGAGGAATCCTTGGTGAACGATGTAACCCTGTTTTGAGATCAACGAGTGCCCTGGATGGCTTCCCTCAAAAAAAAAAAAAAAAACCAATCTCCTCCTTTTTTTCTATGACTAGCAACTAGCAATAAATGAGATTAAAAAAATTGCTCTCGCATATTCTCTTTTCAATCCCCTTTTCTTTAGGGTCATATTTAGATAATGATTTCAAACATATTGTCCAGAAAGTGTTTTCTATTTTCTATTGGGTTTTGCTTTCTAGTTTCTCTAAAATTCTTAGAAATCAAATATGGTCTATTTTCTTTTCTCAATCCCAAGGGATCTGTACCATTTTTTTTTTCAATCCCACTTTCCTTCTCAAGTGACTAACATCATGGGCCCATAAGTGGAGCCGTTGTTGTTGTGAGTATCTGAGCTGGCCGCATTAAGCAAGAGAGTACACGGGCCATCGACTGCACCACCACCACACCAGGCAGGTGAGCTCGTGGGCCGCCGGCCGTGCCCCTTGCTGGCCACGAGAGAGATGAGGGAGGAAAAAGGACAACTGGAGATATCGAGAGAAGAGGGAACAAAGAACTAAAATGATTGGGGTACCTAGGGTACATCTAGCAAGGGGTATAAGACAAACTCTATATGTGTAGATTTTCTTGTCTCAATACCTCATCTGCATATAAACCGATCCCCTAGACTGTATAATGAGGGGTGAGGAGCCCCGATTGGCATACAATACTCGCTCATAGCAACCCTAGACAACTAGCCATCGATGCCTTCATAAGCTCGAGCATACGAGATAAGAGATCTAGATCTGTTCTCATCTAGATGTAGTGTACCACCGTACATGAATCAGTATAAATTTGTCAATTTCCATTGCTAGAGCAAACATCTTTGACACCAGCTTCCCTTAAAATTAGAATTCCTATTTTCTGTACAGAAATTTTTAAGGAAAATATGAAAGGGGTTCATGTGGAGATGTTTGGTATTCCCGGCCGCCACAATAAGATATACAATATATATTTAGGATACTATTTAGTCAAACCTTCAAAACTACAAAGGAAAAGGTCTACACATCTCCTCGGGAGGTTTGGCACTCTGGTTAATCCTTCTAAACCGTTTAATTTACCCTCGGGGTGGAGCGATTTTGGCAAGTGGCACACCTACCAGGCAGACACAACCACCGTGGCAATAGGGTCTTGTTGTTGGACCCGTGGATCACAAAAGATCCTGATGCCCTCTCAACACGCTCACAAACGGGACACACCCACAACCTTCATGCCGCGCCAGGCGTAGCGCCATTGCCTCCGTCCATGCCGCCTCGGGCGCCCACCGCCCACTCCACGTCGATACCCACCTCCATGGAGGCGTAGCGCCATTGCCTTTGTCCATGCCGCCTCGGGCGCCACCGGCACTCCACGTCGAGATCCACCTCCACTCCATGTTGCGCCGGTCATCGCCTCGCCTCCACTCCACGTTAGTGCCTCCACGGCCGCATGTTGGACCTGCTCCTCGAGCTTCGTTGTGCATCGTTGTGAGGCCTCTAGTTGCACCTTAGAGTCCTACGTTAGGCCGAACAACACGACCTTTGCACCAATGCCTCACTGCCGCCGCCTCGCCAGACTCTAGCCTCGCGTGCAAGCGATCACACTTGGCCCAACCCCAGCCGCCCACCTCGACCGCCACATCATATCCAACACTAGAGCTGTCTTGCTTTGCCCACGCCGGAGCCTCGGCACAACAGGCCGCTCGTCGATGTCATCCGAATGTGAAGATTTTAACTCTTATCACGCCTGCGATAGAGGCGAGTGCACGCAAATGAAGGATTGCGTCGAGGGCCGGTGGCACCCTAAGGAGGTTAGGCGGGCCACCAACGCCCCGAGGAGAAGGGCGGCGTCAATAGCTCAGGCGGCTGGTGAGGGCAAAGCGGCGCGACGGAAGCATTGATAGTGTAGGGGCCGACGAGGGCACAACTCTAGGCGTCGTGAGTTGGACAAGGGCGCAGCGTCCACGATTTGGGTGAGTAGTTGCACAAAACGGAACAAACAAGTTTAATAGTTATGCCCCAAAGCAACAAGCCACCTAACAAGCGGGCCAATGGGCCACCGTGTCTTCTGAGCCACGCCCGAATGTCCACGTAACCCAAATCGGACTACAAAATCACTCCAAGGGATATTTTAACTTTGTTGTGTTTAATAGATGGTTTTGTCCCACCCCAAGGGGTATTTTAACTTTATTGTGTTTAATAGATGGTTTTGTAGTTGAGGGAGGTATGTTGACACCCTATTATAAGTGAGAGGGGGATGGTCTAGACTTTTTCCAAACTACGATAGGGCATGCAAGGCAAACATGAAGGTTTATATTAGAAAATAGTTAACATAAATTTGAAGGACTTTAAAAATATAATTGAAGAAGATATTATGTCGTGTTTAGATAAAAAAAAATGAACATGTCAAACTTTGGGCTATGAATTTACAGGTGTTTAGATGGTGCCAAAATTTGTTCAGATTGGCATGTTTAGATCCATTCTTCAAAAAGTTTGTTTAGATCCAAAAAATGAACATGTCAAACTTTGGGCTATGGAAAACTTTACAGTTGTTTAGATGGTGCCAAAATTTGTTCAAATTGGCATGTTTAGATCAATTATTCGAAAAAGTTTGTTTAGATCCAAAAATGAACATGTCAAACTTTGGGTTATGAAAACTTTACAGGTGTTTAGATGGTGCCAAAATTTGTTCAAATTGGCATGTTTAGATCCATTCTTCAAAAAGTTGCTAAATTCTTCAAAATTTACACCCCAAAAATTCTGACACCCAAAATCCCAAAACTTTGTCCATATTTCAATTGGCCTTTGTTTAGATCCATTCTTCAAAAAAAACATATTGGTTCATTTTAGAAACATACATTAAAGGGATTATATAAACATACAAGTAATCAATGCAATAAAATAAATTATTCACGGCTCGTTTTGTACCTTTTTCATTTAGGTTACAACAAGAACCATTTCAGGGCAATCATTTGACGAGTGGTCGAGGATTTGGGGGCATGTGTCCAGACCTTATACATGTATCCATATGTCCACTATTTGTGGTGTGAGATACCAAGACACGAAGTAGATAATGAAATAAAGTGACTTGATAATTATTTCTCATGTTAAACTCACATACAAATCTCATTACACGTGCTGGATTGGTGACACATTGCACTATGTAGTAAATTCATAGTAAAATTTAGTGTCTGATGTAAAAAGAACTCATACAGTATTGAATCTAAGATATGGTTGATATAAGTATTTTACTAGCTGGTGCTAAGATGTTCCTACCATTGTTATTCACTATAAAAGCCCCATTGATACACATCATCCACAAATTGACCCTACCAACTGTTATCTATATATACTCTTACACCTGTATACCATTCCAGCCACCATATTGAGCCACGTCACCTCAATTCCGCTCCTCCGTTCGATCCTGTGAAAGGACGACCAACACCCTTCGTGACACTGTTCATGTAACAATAACAGATCACATGAACAGTGCCCACCCGAACAGTAACGGACCTAATGAACACTAAGAAACTTCGTTTACTATAAAATCACATTGATTCACATCACCCAATAATTAACTAGTTTGTTTGACCAAGTAGTACTTTTATTTATGTGTGTCCATATAAATTAAGCTAGTCTGTTCATGCAAGGAAATTTGAGAAATGTCGCTTGACATGATCTTGTTTAGAGGATTTCACCAAACACCAAACAGAATGAACATTTGTATAACTATTTATGATTACAGGGGCACATGCCCCCTCCATGTGTAGAAACAACTCAATCTTACCTCTTAAAAAGAAAAAATCCACTAATATATAAGAAGTGTGAGGGATTTACATGTTTTTATCTTGACAACGTATCCTATGGAAACCAACTTCATATGCAAACTATGAAAACTTCGATATAGATCGCATGATTTTAAATTTTAAAATGGGTGCACTTTGGATTTCTATTTTTTTCATTAATTTCTAACTTCCCACACAAACAATTCACCAACAATACAATTTTAAATTGAATGTTAGAAATTCAACTTTGGAATTAATGATAATACTAAAAATCCAAAGTGCCCCATTTTTTTTTTTTTGAAACATTACGGCAAACTTTATTCACTCAGGATAGTAACCAAAGTGCCCCATTTGGTTGTACACAATCCTGCATCAATCAATCTTAATACGGTAATGCTGTGGATGGAGCGTCCTACTGATCGGACGCTCACGTTGATGATGGCTGCGACCCAGGCTGAACGGCCCATCTACCCAACTCAACCTGTCATCTCATCGTCCCGCATCCTAATCGTTCCCCATTCCGTCTCCATCGAGCTTCCGCCACGGCACACATCGCCGCCGGCTCCCACGCATCACGCCAGCGTCGGATCAACCTCGCACTCCGCCCGCAGATAGCCCCCTCGGCCTCCAAATCCTAATCTCCGCCGACGCCGATGCCTCCTCCTCCTCGGGGCGGTGGGCAACGCGTGGCCACGCAGCGCCGCGATCACCGCCTCGCCAACAACGGCGGCCGCGAAGAAGCGGATGGCCATCGTGGCGGTCGAAGGAGGAGGAGCGGGCGGCGGCAAATGTTGCCGGGTGTCGTGCGGGTGGTGGCGCCTCCCGCCCGCTTGTGCGAGCGCGCACCGCCGACGGCCGCCTCGTGATCTCGCGGGACGACGAGGCCGCGCACCACGTCTGCGCCGGAAGGTCAAGGACCGATGCCTCGCCCCGAACTCGTCGACAAGCGCAACCGCGGAGTTGCGCCCGCCCCTCGGCAATGGCGGCTGTGGTCGCATCCGTTGGTCGGCGGGGAAGCCAAGGCGTGCGCCTCGGACCTACGGCGAAGGAGTTCGCGGCGCCAACTTCGTCGTCTCCGGTTCTTCGCTGGCCCGGTGGTGCGGTCCCCTTCTCCGCCCCGACCGGAGCCTCTCAATCGGGCGCGCGCGTCGGCGACCGGTCCCCCTTCTCCGCGCCACCACCACCGTTTGGATCCTCACCACCTCGTCGCCGCCCGCCGCCTATCCTCTCACGCCGCCACCGACTACATCCTCTCCACCCCCGACCGCCTCCGTGAGTCCGTGGATGCGGACTAGAACTGGGAAGGTCATCCCGCCGAGTGGGAGCGGATCCGTGCCGGTGCTTATTCGGACAAATGGCGATGATGCGGGCGGAGATCTTTCTTGTTCCCGGGCGGGGTTCGTCGCCGCCGCCGCCGTGTGGTGGTCGGAAGATGGCGGTGGAGAAGTCGGATGCAAGCATCCGGTCTCTTTCGTGCCGCCAAGCAATCGGTGTCCAAGGAAGGAGGCGGGTCACCGGATCGTCTTTGCCAAGCAATCTCCATGGAACAAGCTCTGCAATCTGCGAGGTATGAGTAGTTTGGTAGATGTGATTTTGTTTTTCTGCATTTTTCCCTTGGAGATTATGCTGCATTTTTCAACTTGTTGTTGCTAGGGTTTCTTTGTTGTCGAGGCTATTCCGGATGCTCGGGTTTCCAATGCTAATCCTAGATTGCTAGGAGTTCTAACTCGTCATCTAGGTGTAATGCACATACATTTGCTTGAAAATGGACACCATGCCACATGTATGTACTCAGCATTTTCTATAATTTTTCACATGCTAGGTTTTTGAATGGCATACCGCGGGGAGTTATGATTCAACATGCTATGTTTTGCAATGCCACAATGTATGAGTTCTAATTCAACATGCTAGAGGTTTTGTATGTTTAATTGACTATTTTCCTTCATAATGGACATGATGCCTCATGTATGTGCTCGATTTTTTGTAATAATTTAAAATATGACATGGTTTCCAAAGCCACATTCTAGGAGATCTAATTCAACACGGTAGTATTTTGGGTGTTGCTAGCGCCGGACGTCCGATCCGGCGCTAGCGTTCGGATGTCTCAATCGGTTAGGCACCTTGCCAACTTCGCCCCTGCGTAGTACTTCATGTGGTGGCCCACATCATTTCGTTTCCGCACATGTGTCAGTCTATTTCCATTCTCGTTCACGCGCTTGCTGCTGGCACCTCCCCGCTCCCACACGCATGCAAGCAAGACCAGCGGTAGCTATGGCGGCGATGCCGCTTCAATGCTCAAACACTTTCGATCTACTTTTGCATTGACTAAAAAAAAGAAACATTGGGCACATACGGATGAAACATTCAGAGGATACAATTCAAACACCATTGTGACATGTGTAACATCCTGATCTACTTTCGAAACATCCAGATGCAACACTTGCAATATGCAGAAGAAAACAGATGAAACACGTAAGACATGGGTATGAAATATTTGTAGAATAAGTGTAACATTAAGGATAGACATTAGCAACATAAGTGTACGGCTATTGAAACACACGCAACATCCGATATATTTTTGCAACATCCACGAGAAATACTTAAAACATTTAGATGAAACATACTCTTGCAACATGTCTAGCACGATGTCCTTTAGCGTGGCGATGGTAGGTGTTGGTAACAATTTTTTACGTATTCCCCGCACATATATCCTAGTTTTTATGTTGGTAACAATTTTATTGGCCATGTTTCGTTTATTTGTCTTGCGATGTTTTTTTACCGACATGTCTAGTGTTTCAAACTGATCTGTGTTCTTTCCATTTCTTTATATGCGAGGAACCGCTATTCCTAAGCCCAAGCGGTCATCAAATGAACTATTCGGACAAGGTTTTCATCCACGGGATACGTGATTTGGTGCGTGAGGGCAAGATCAATCTTGAGCGATGAATGGATAGTTGATGCTTTGGTTTTGGTGCCACTCTTTCCATGTCCGAGTTTTCGTGGAATGCAATATAACTCGTTCATAATTTCTCTTTCCATATATAAGTGTTGCGAATGTGCATTTGTGTGTTGCGATATTACTTTCTCCATGTTTCATCAACCTAGTTTATATGTTGCGAGTATTCGACATGCACGCGTGAAAAAAGAAACAAAATATGTATTTATGTGTTGCGATTTTCCATTTTCAACATTGTAGATGCACACCTCTTTGGAAATGTGTGAATATTTTTTTTTTCTAAATATAGTTTATCTCATTTGTGGTTCCTTCAAGATATGGTTGTGGTCTTTATGCGATGCTTTATATGGATTTTTAGGATGGGATGAAGAAGACTACACATATTTAATTTGGCGTTTGGTGTTTTCCAATATCCATTGCTCTCTTTTTTTATATATATTTCACTCACTCGCATTTGGCATCACTTTTAGTTTTGGCCTAATGTTTTTTTTCAGTGATGGTCGACTATCACGAAGCATGTGGCTAGCCTCCTCCTTCTATCGCTGAATGAACGAGATCTCAATGGATGACTTCATCAAGGAGAATCGCTGAATTAGCCAAGGAGATCTCATTACTCTATGTGTAGTTAATCTAGTGATACTAGAGTTCATTGCGATAGGGTTTCTCATATCTCGGATCATGATTTGGGTACTACACAATTGACATGTGAAGTATGGCGAAAGCACATGAGTTTTTGTTATGCCATTTTCTAAGACTATGTCGACAATGTTGAACTGGTATTAGTGGTCTGTTGTAATTACTTAAATCATATGTTGCAATGTTGAAAATACAAATTAATATGTTTTTTGCCGTTACTTCTATCGACTTTTCCATGGTTTTTGGAAAAATATGTTGCAAGTGCTTCCATCTTATGCTTGCTATCCTCCAAAATAATATGTTGCAATGCTCCTTATTATATCTTGAGAGTGTCGATGCACCATGTTGAACTAGTATTATTTCACCGTTGCAAGTACTTCCTTATGATGTTGCCTTTGCTCCTTACACATGTGAGTGTCGATGGACCATGTTCAACTGGTACTAGTGGCATGTTGCAAGTAATACATTGTGATGTTGCAATGGTCCAAAAGAGTGGAGGGACTTGGGTGGTTTGGCCACACCCTAGTTCAATGCAAGTTTTGCTCATATATCCGCCAAGGGATGTGGCATGGGGAGATTTGAGTGCGGGAGAGAACGGTGCAATTGCACTAGGGCGGAACACCAACACCATGGAGTGAAGTAAAACTATTGTCCCCTCATGGGCAAACAATAACAAGAAATTGATAAGGAGTGGATTGCAAGGGCCACTAGGAAATCCAACCATGCCAAATGTGCTGATTGGTGAATGACGAGTGTAGAAGAGGTAGACACCAACACCACTCTCGATAGGTAATTGTGTACGGTGGGTGTCTAGGCGAGACACAAGGACCCAACCCGCACCGAACCCGACCTGCCCGCGCTGCACGTTGCTCCCCTTATCCTTTCCTCGATCGCTGAACCCAGCACGATATTCCCATTCTAGTGCCGCTTTCCCCGCCCGCCGAGACGAAGCCCTCTACACCGCACGCAAACCGGCCGCAGCCTCGACCGGGTGGGGATCGAGCGTGGGGCAATGGGGATAGTGCCGCAGATGGGGAACAAGGATCTTGGAGCAGTGGAGCGAATCTATCCCAATCCCATTCTATTCGTGTTCATAGGGTGGGTGGGTTTCAAAACTAAAGCGGTGTCTAGATGTATCTCACGCACCAAACGTGCGGGCGCTACGGATTCCACAATACTAAAAGGAGGTAGTGGCACCCGGGTAGTATGGTCAAAAAGTACTAGAGAGGAGACACACACCCAAGAAGCCCCATCAAATTTCACACACATGGACGAGACTACCTTCGCCGCAATCACTTTCGAACTCTTCTTCGAAACCTCTTTTGGAGCAATTGCAACATCACAATGTATTACTTGCAACATGCCACTAGTACCGCTTGAACATGGTCCATCGAGACACTCACATGTGTAAGGAGCGAAGCAACATCATAAGGAAGTACTTGCAACGGTGAAATAATACTAGTTCAACATGGTGCATTAGACACTCTCAAGATATAATAAGGAGCATTGCAACATATTATTTTGGAGGATAGCAAGCATAAGATGGAAGCACTTGCAACATATTTTTCCAAAACCATGGAAAAAAGCCGATAGAAGTAACTGGCAAAAAATATATTAATTTGTATTTTCAACATTGCAACATATGATTTAAGTAATTACAACGGACCACTAATACCGCTTCAACATTGTCGACATGTCTTAGAAAATGGCATAACAAAAACTCATGTGCTTCTGCCATACTTCACATGTCAATTGTGTAGTACCCAAATCATGATCCGGATATGAGAAACCCTACTTTTGCAATGAACTCTAGTATCACTAGATTAACTACACATAGAGTAATGAGATCTCCTTGGCTAATTCAGCGATTCTCCTTGATGAAGTCATCCATTGAGATCTCGTTCATTCATAGAAGGAGGAGGCTAGCCACATGCTTCGTATAGTCGACCATCACCTGAAAAAAACATTAGGCCAAAACTAAAAGTGATGCCAAATGCGAGTGAGTGAAATATATATAAAAAAAGAGCAATGGATATTGGAAAACACCAAACGGCCAAATTAAATATGTGTAGTCTTCTTCATCCCATCCTAAAAATCCATATAAAGCATCGCATAAAGACCACAACCATATCTTGGAAGGAACCACAAATGAGATAAACTATATTTAGAAAAAAAATATTCACACATTTCCAAAGAGGTGTGCCATGCATTTATAGTGCCCCAACATTACTCCTGTAGTTGAAAAGGAAAAAGGAAATAAACCGAAGCATACTCATTCAACCTCCATAGATACTGAATACATGTTATTTCCATAGGGTCCACTATATCAAACGTAAGAACTATAAATACTAGGCGTATTGAGATACAAGAATATTTTCTAAAACATGCAAAAAAAAATTATCGATTCTGCGTCCATAGGAATTTCCATAGACTTGCTTCGCCAAGGCCTTAGGGGCACAACCGTTGAAATGTTTCTGTTTACGTTGGAGGTAACATTGTTCCTAGCACCAAAAACAACTTCTGTATGTTTTGATGACCTAAGGCCCTCCACAGTGTGTCGCTTAAGTGGTGCCCCAAACAAGAGAGAGAATGTTTTGGCGTCACTCCTCCCATTGCAGCTAGTGCTGCCATCTTCTAGTGGTGCTAGAAAATTTGGGAGCGACGCTGCCGGAGTGATGCCCAGTCAATAAAATACTACTACTACTTGCTGCAGGTGTTGTCGGCATGAAGAAGCATTGCATGAATTAGCCAAATGACATGCATTAGTCTTTGCATAGTTAATCTAGTGAAATCAGGAATACACTGTAACTGGGTTTTCTCATCTATGTAACATGTGGTTATGGTACTAAACATGTGGATGTCAAGTATTGCAAAAGGATACTATTGGGTGTCCTGTTATGCCATTTCTTTTGTATTCACCATGTTACATTGGCAATAGCGGTGCCTGTTGCAATTACCTGAACCGCATCAAGTTGCGGTGTTGAGAATCCAACTTTTACAAGTTAATTGTGTCACTTTTGTTTCATTGGTTCGAAATGTTTGGTTCCATCGTATTTGACTCTATGCTTCATGCAAACACTCATATCTTTCGACAAAGGTGTGTCTTTGGACCATGTTGAACTATTATTTGGACCGTTGCAACTACTCCCTAGGATGTTGCAACGATTCTCATGCCATGTTTAACTAGTCTTTAGTTGCCTGTTGCAAGTAATATATTTTACATGTGTAAACTACTTTCGTATGATGTTGCCGTTGCAACTACTTCCATAGGATCTTTGACTACCTATAGCTTGTTAGCACATCAGCTCTCAGAAGGTCATAAATCCAAACTAGATCAAACGAACACAGTTAATACATCCTAAAATTCGGCATCATCCTGGCTAAAACCCATATTGCAATGCAAACTGCATAAGCACATGTCTCATGTTTCATAATAGTTTGTTGCAAGTTGTAATCTGCTACTTGCTATTTGCAAACATGGTCGAAGAAGCTGCAATTATAGATCTTACCGGAGACACGTCATGAGCAGAGATTGGAAGGCTCCTGCTGCCACCCGCGACATCTCCGGCATCTAATTGATGAGTTGGTGATCCGCTGCTCAAAGCACCCTCTCCATGAGTCCGTTTGAACAAATCGGCGAATTGTTTGCAAAAAATTGGAGATGGGCGACGGGCATAGGGACCTGGGAAACTCGACTCCAAGGAGAAGATGAGGGCGAGACATCGGGGAAGGGATTTCCGAGGGAAGGGCTGGGCGTGGAGCCGGCGGGCGACGGGGAGAAGGTCGCGGCAAGACGACGGGGGAGAAAGCTGCGGCCGGGCGGGTGACGGGGGAGGTGGCGGCGCATGACGCGGGGAGAAGGCTGCGTGTTGGCGGGCGATGGGGGGAGGACACGCGCGCGACGCGGCGGAGAAGGCCACGGCGCCGGCGGGCGTTGGGGGAAGCCGCGGTCGCGACCCGACGGTGACAGGCCGCGACGCTTCCCGGAGAAGGGCGTGAGCTGGGCTGTTTGCTGATGGGCCGCGCGCAGGGAGTCCGATGGATCATGTTTTATGTAGGACGTCCGAGCGCCAGCTCGCCCCATCTTAATATTGGCTTCAACTAAGATAAACACATTTATTCCCTAAAAAATGATAAACATATTTAAAATAGTATATTTTTTAAAGGAAAAAAAAGGAAGGCACCGCTTTGGGCCTAGGCCCATACGACCCACCATCTCTCTCGTCGGTCTTCCCTTCTGCGATTCCGCTCGCACAGGTCGCCGCCGCCCGGACCCGGCGCCTGCGCCGCTCCTCTCCCACGCCGTGCTTGCCCCTTCTCACGCAGCGCTTGCTCGCGCCGCTGCGCGCTTGCCTATACAGCGCCGCCTCCTCCTCCTTCTGCCGTCCGTGGAGAGCAGCAAGCAAAGAAGGGCGCCAACGTCTTTGCATTGGGACTATCAGGCGGAGCCGCGCAGAGCTACGTTTGACGGCAAAACTTCGGCTCGGGAGAAAGCATCAGGAACAGTCGGGTGGTCGGGGCAGGCGGCCTGCCAATCTCCGAGATCCACAGAGACGCTGCCGATGGCGAAGCCGAGGAAAGCCCGCACCTCGGCTCCAGATCCGCCCGTAGCCGCCGCTCGGCTTCCGTGGCACCCACCGGCACCGCCGGTCCCCACGGCGGTTCTGATCTCGCTCGCCGCGCTCCTCGTCCGCGTGCTTGTCTCCGTGGGCCCCTACTCCGGTCAGGGTGCGGCGCCCAAATTCGGCGACTACGAGGCGCAGCGGCACTGGATGGAGCTCACCCTCCACCTCCCGCCCTCCGACTGGTACCGCAACACCTCCGACAATGACCTTGCCTACTGGGGCCTGGACTACCCGCCCCTCTCCGCCTACCAGAGCCTCCTCCACGGCCGCATCATCAACGCCTCACTCCCCGAGGCCGTCGCGCTCCGTTCCTCTCGTGGTTACGAATCCATGGAATCGTACGCGCCCTCTCCAAAAGATTTTTGTCCTGCTCGTTGCGTGGAAAATCGTGTGTTGTTAAAGACTTGCTGTTGATTTGGTCCACTAGGAAGTTGCTGATGCGGTGGACGGTGCTGTCGTCGGATCTGTTGGTGTTCTTCCCTGCTGCTTTGTGGTTTGTGTGGGCGTACATGAAACTTGGAATTGGTGGAGAGGAGAGACGGGAGGGGTGGATGTGGCTGCTAGCCATGGTCCTGATCAGTCCATGCTTGGTATTGATCGATCATGGCCATTTCCAGGTGAGTTTTACTGCAATTACTAATAATGTGTCTGATTTAGGTGGGGGGACAATTGCGCGGACCAGCAGAGTGCTTTGCATTGCATTTTGTTTGTAGGCTAACAACTAGGTGTTGTATATTACAGTATAATTGCATTAGCCTTGGACTTACACTTGGAGCAATTGCTGGTGTCCTGTCGAGGAATGAGCTTGTTGCTGCAGCTCTCTTCACTCTTGCAATCAATCACAAACAGGTTTGCCTTATGTCTTGATAATTATGTTCATTCTGTGGTTCATAAGATTTGTTACCATACAAGTACAGTCAGACATCCTGGAGAATGCTATGCTTTTAAGTCCACACCTCTCTAATACACAATGTTGTGAAACATTAGTTCCTGCAGTAGATGCTTCCTTACTTAGATCAGGATGTTGTCACTGAGAAAAAAACAGACCCTATGATCCAACTGAAAATCACGTCAACAACCAACAAAATTGTTAGTTTTATTCTTTTCCTTTACGCTTGAGTCCTAATAAACAGTGACTGGGGACCTTTATGCTTTGAGTCCTAGTAAACAGTGATTGGCAATGGACTGTTAAGATGTGATGCTGGACAGGGGACTACCTACTATCTTGTGTGTGTGTGTGTGTGTGTGTGTGTGTGTGTTTTTAATTATGCTATCATAAGGTATGCTTGTGTATTGGTGCACTATTAGTTCTCAACTTTGATTCATACATTGTACTTATTGGATTGTCAGCTCACTCAAATTGGCAATAGCCATTGAGTGGGAAGTGGGGATTACATCCTCTCAATTATTTTGATGACATGATAGGAAAGCCACAATGATACACATGCACAATTGCGCACATACCCAATCTATACATGAACTTTAGTCTATTATTATAATTTATAATGTTTACATCCCTTCCAAATGACTAATCTAGGGCACTTTATGCCCATTAATACAAAAAAAATTGTTGGGTATGTTTTAGAGTTCTAATATCCCATGAATTTATTATATTATCTTACAACTTTATAATGTGCTGCAGATGAGCCTGTACTTTGCACCAGCATTTTTTAGCCATCTTCTGGGAAAGTGCCTCAAACGAAAGTATCCTATTGTCGAAGTAACGAAACTTGCTTTCGTAGTCCTGGGAACTTTTGCTCTTGTCTGGTGGCCGTTTTTGCATTCTTATGAGGCTGCCCTACAGGTAATGATCAATTATACTCTCCTGTTACTTTATGCTCAAGGAAACCATTTTATATTTCTGAATTACATCAATACAACTAGTGGAGTTTTGTTTTCAACTATCTAGTGCTATTCCTCACCATGAAACTTGGTTTATACTTTTTCATAAACTTAGTACACTGCTTCACAGTTGGTACTGAACTTGTGAAGTCTGTAATATCAGGTGATCTCTCGATTAGCTCCATTTGAGAGAGGCATATATGAGGATTATGTTGCAAATTTCTGGTGTAGTACTTCAGTTATTATCAAGTGGAAGAAATTGTTCGCAATAAAGCCGCTGAAACTTATAAGTCTGTCTGCTACCATACTGGCTTTCTTGCCTTCATTCGTTCAGCAAGTCAAGTCTCCAAGTAATATTGGCTTCCTTTATTCTCTGATGAACAGCTCTTTCTCTTTCTACCTATTCTCATACCAAGGTATGCTTTACTGTAAATTGGCTAGCTTTTCTTGTGTGCTGTAAGTATATTATAATTTAGTTTCCCCCTTTGTTTTCTGTGTGCAGTTCATGAGAAATCAATTTTGCTTCCTCTTTTACCTGCAAGTCTTTTAGCACTGGAAGAACCTCGGATGTATGGATGGTTTGTGTACTTCGCTCTTTTCTCAATGTACCCACTTATCTGCCATGATCAGCTTCTTCTACAGTATATAGCTGTTCTCGGTCTATTCTTTCTCATATACTACTCACCTGGCGGAAGCTACAGAAAGAGATCAAACATTTCATGCAGCGCAAAGTTAGTTCTTAGCTTGCCATTTTATGCTCACTTCTACTTCACGTTACCTACCTGCAAATAGAGCCTCCCAAGAGGTATCCCTTCCTCTTTGATGCCCTGATAATGTTCGTCTGTTTTTCACAATTTGTCATATTAGCTCTATACACCAATTATAAGCAATGGATGTTGGACACAAATTCTAGATCAATAGGTATGAAGAAGGATCTGTGATCGAAAATTTTGATAGCTAATTTTACAGAGATCACTGCACCTTTGTAACCTTGTGTGTATTCCCTTGTAACATTGTTTATTGAATGAAATGTGCACATGGTACATTCAGAACTGGAAACTAGAATTTAGGTGATGTAGTCTCAACACTAGCATTTGTGGCACAACATATTAAGATTTGTGACTTACTATCATCTTTCGAAGTGTTTGTGCCCTTGAATCTCCCAATACTGGTGACTGGTGTCCTGTTTTGTGTTGGTGCATGCGTAACATCAGCTGATCTCTTCCAGTTTGAGGCAACTTTCCTTAAGTCTGTTTGCTTCCCATGTTCTCTAAACTCTCCCTTTTGGATAGACAGTTGTTTAATTTGAACGAGGGGGAAGGTGCTCAATTCAGACAGTGAGTTGTGTTGTTCGCTAGGAATTCGGAATGAATGTAAGGAGCCTGATTGATCGCTTGGTAGCTCGATTGTTAAGCTGCGCGTGATCAAACTGGCAGTCATTATTAGGTGTCTGTATTTGATCTCCTTATTGAAAGCAGTGAGAGCAAAGCAATTATGCCACAGGAGAGTCAAATAGGCCTTCTTAGAGTGGCATGGAAATCCTTTTGCTCGTGCTGATGGAATTGCTTATCGATGGGGGCTTAAGTAATTCTCGAAGTTTGGCGAGGCCAGCTGTTGCCCATCTTTGTTGCCCTTGGAGTAGTTAACAGCACTGTAGAGGCAATGGGTTTGCTCTTGATGTGCCTCTCCTAATAACAGTACAAGTATATATTAAGCAAAATGCAGTAAAAAAAAGGTTGTCCATTTTCTACATTTCGTCAAGCCACAGTCTGGGTAAGAAGGAACACGCCGAACGAACAAGATAAGTCTGAATCCAGCTCCTACTTGGGTTCGACCTTGGATTGGAAAGAATATCCCCCGCTGTAGTCGAACGAGTCAGTGCTCACGTCCTTGTCCTTTTTGGGGAGAGGATCATTGTACGGGTGGCGAGGAGGAGCCCCCTTGGTGACGTCGAATTCGGTGGCGGACGTCGAGGCGGACGTGGAGGCGCTGCCGAGCCCCTCGCTCTGCAGCATCATCTCAATCTCCTTGACGACCTCGCTCATGGACGGCCGGGCCGTGGCCACCTCGTCGACGCACCTGAGTGCCAGCTGCAGGAACTTGCCGAACGCCGCGAGACGGTTGGTGTTCATGATCCTCGCGTCCACCATGTCCTTGAGCCCGCAGAAGTCGGCATCGTCGGCGTCGAACACCCGCTTCGCCTCGCGGACGATGTACTTGCCCTTCTCGATCGGCTGCTTGGCGACGATCAGCTCCAGCATGACCACGCCGAAGCTGTACACGTCGCTCTTCTCGGTCAGTTGCTGAGACATGTAGTATTCAGGGTCCAGATAGCCCTGCAGGTGATCAGTGCAGAGTCTGAGGAAATATGATGGGATGCAGTAACACTAACAGCCTGAGGAAGAAATTAAAAAGTTTAATTTAATTACCAGTGTTCCTTTGACTTGTGTGCTGACGTGGCCCCTCTCGCTGTCGGACACTAGCTTGGAGAGGCCGAAGTCGGCGACCTTGGCGGTGAGGTGGTCGTCCATGAGGATATTGCTGGACTTGACGTCGCGGTGGATGATGGGCGGGTCGGCGAGCTCGTGGAGGTAGGCGAGCCCGCGCGCGGCGCCGAGCGCCACCCGGAGCCGCTTCTTCCAGTCGAGGTGGAGGCCGCTCTTGCCGGCGAGGCTGTCGCGCAGCGTGCCGCCGGACATGAACTCGTAGACGAGCATCTGCTCCCCCTGCTCGAAGCAGAAGCCGACGAGGCCGACGAGGTTCTTGTGGTGCACGCGCGAGAGCAGCTCGATCTCCGTCTTGAACTCGTGCCCGCCCTGCATCGACCCCTGCTGCGCCCGCTTGATGGCGATGAGCTGACCCGTCGGCAGCATGCCCCGGTACACCTTGCCGTACCCTCCGTGGCCCAGCTCGTTGGCCTCGGCGAAGTTGTTGGTGCTCCGCTTGAGCTCCTCGTACGAGAACCACCGCGCCCCTTTCAGGCGCGGCGCGCCGCCACGCTCTTCGCTCCGAGCCCACGACGCTGCTCAGTTTCCAAGCCCTGCTTATCAGTCTCCAAGCCATTTTCAGATGAAGCGAACAGGAACAGGACATACCAAAAGGGCCGCCCAGCTCCTCCTTGGCCTTCTGCGCTCGCCGCCTCTGGATGAACGCGTAGGCCGCCGCTCCGGCGAGCGCAACCAACAGGACGCCACAGCCCACGGCTATGCCGATGATGACGCGCTTGCTCTTGGACGATGGCTGGCTTTCTGCGACCATCAATCAAAAATGGTAAACGTCCGTCTCGGATTGTGTAAGATCTCACTCACTCCAGCATGCACAGTTGATACCTACCTGGGAATGGGTAGGGCGATGCGATGAAGTAGTAGGGGCCAAACTCCTTGGGCGGCTTGAACGTCTGGTTGCTGAGGTCGAAGCCGATGCGCATGACCTCGGAGCGGTTGAAGTAGGCGCCGCTGCCGCCGGCGGGGAAGAGCCTCACCTGCACCTGCATGTAGGCGTCGCTGTTGAAGAAAGGGTCCTGCAGGTAGACGGAGCCCGGGGTGAGGGCCAGCTTGGTCCACAGCATGCTCTCCAGCGCCTGGAACGCCGTGTCGTTGGCCACGTCGTGGAAGAAGGGCGCGCGGAAGTACATGACGCCCTGGTACGGGTACGCGCACAGGCAGCTCTGCGGGCTCAGGCTCTGCCCCGCCGGGCACCACCCCGAGTAGCACTTGACCAGGCTCGTCGAGTAGGGCGCCGACAGCGGCCGCTGCGTCACGTTGCAGTAGGCCGTGTTGGGCAGCCGCTCGCACACCGGGTTCCCGGCCAGCCTGATCATCGATCGTGAAGGGATCACAATCAGATATATATATAATCAAGATCGAAGCAGGGCCGCCGGACACTCACGCAAGGGTGCCATTGTAGCTGGAGGTGACCGTCAGGGAGGAGAACTCGTTGTCCTTGAAGCTCACCAGGCTCAGCTCGCTGCTGATGCTCCTGCCCATGTCCAGGGTCCCATTGAACGCATTGCCGTCGAGGATCCTGCAAAAGGTTACCAGCTCGTCACGTCATCAGATCATTTCACCCAAGGTTGGTTACTTAGTGAGCTATTTCTTACACTTGATTCAACTGCGGGCTGCTGAAAAGCTTTGTCGGCACGCTGCCGTAGAGCCTCCCGGACTGTATGATCCTTGATGAACATATATACAGACATCATGTCAGTTTCGTTCAACATATAATATGCAAGGTTTGTGTGAGGAAGAAACTCACAGAGCTGAGAGCTGTGGCAGCCTCCAAAACCAAGCTGGGCATGGTGAAGGATCGAATGTGTTGTTGCTCAGGTCACTGAGGTGTAATTAGCCAGAACAAGTTCAGATTAACCTTATCGACTGATGGGTTTAAATAACACAATACATCTTCAAGATGCCCATTGCTTACACGTAATTCAGAAGATCCATCCCAGTCAGATCTGGCAATGTTCCCGTGAGCTGGTTGTTGGCTAAGTTGCTGAAAAACATACACATTACAGTGTTTAGTATGCATGTATCTTCTTGTCCACAAAAAAATGCACTGCTAAAAAGTATATTGTGCAAATCTTGAACAACTTACAGCTCATTTACTTTGGTGAGGTTATTCAGATTTAAAGGGACTTGACCAGAAAGGGAATTTCTGTCCAGCCGTCTGCTCAAAACAACATGCAGAGAAGGGGAGTGTTCGTCAACTTCATATTTGTTAGTAGGAAATTATGTATTGGCTGCTCAATTCCTTCTAACGAAATGAAACTTACACCACTTCAAGTGTACTAACAAGCCCTAGAGAGTCTGGGATATTCCCGGTGAATTTGTTTCCATCAAAGAGCCTGCGTCAAGTATCTTAGGGTGTCAGTAAACTTGGTGGAATTGCAAAAATAGTCTTGAAGCTGGGGGTTTCACGAGCTCACAAATGGATCAAGGTCATCTCTGGGCTGAAGAGTGCGTCAGGGATGGGACCAGACAACTGATTCTTGTTGAAGTGACTGCAGAGAAGCATTCAGAAGAACAAATAGACCAGGGCAGTTTGGTTAGCCATTCATTCGTTTCAGGTCAGTGACTGATAGAGGAACAACAGTCAACAAAATTATTAATTGGACCTACAAGTGTTTGGTTTTGATAAGCTTGTCTAGACCCATTCCACCACCTGTCGAAACCGGCAGGGGACCACTCAATTGATTGTCGGCGATATCGAACCAGTAGAGGCTCGACAGATTTCCCAGCGAAGCTGGTATTTTTCCAGAGAATTGATTTGAATTCAGTGCCCTGGAAGGGAATCATGTCAAACTTTATCTAAAAACAGCGAACTTCAGAAGCACAAAAAGGTCGGACAGTATCGGTATGAGCTGACCACTGCACCTAGAACGAGAAATTCTTACATGTAGGACAGCTTTGGCAGACTTCCTAGCTCATCAGGGATGGTGCCATGGAAACTGCAACCGGCCAGAATCCTGCAGAAACAAGCAGTTTCTGTTAACATCTCAAGACAAGCCAGCAGAATACCAAGAAGAACACAGGACGCATCAAGAACTCACAAGGTGGTGAGCTGCTTCAAGTTTCCGATGGTCGGAGTGAGCACGCCACCGAGGTCCTTGTTGAATGACAGATCCCTGCATACCATACACACGATTAGTTAACCGTGGCTAATTAGAGTACGTATTAGCTGGCTGAGTGATTTCACATACAGGGATTGCAGGTTACTGAGCTGGCCTATGTCAGCAGCTAGACTTCCTTTGATGCCGATGGTGGAAAGTTTTCTGAAAGAGTCAGCATGCATGCATGGAAGTGAAGTAGGCTCATCAGTATAGTAGCATGAGTGTGCAATGGAGTTTTTTTTTTTTTGTCAGAGTTGTGCGGACACCTACATGGAGATCACTTTGTCGCTGCCGCATGTCACTCCTTCCCATGGCGAGTCTCCGCAGGGATCGTCGGACTGTCCCCAGGACGGCGGCGCGTTCTGCCACTGATCCATCAACGCCCGGAGCACAGAAGCTGCAACAAATTAAAGCTCCTCAGTTGATTAATTCGATTTTCCTACGTACTTGAGGTATATCTTTGGCTTTTTACTAAGAGAAAGTATTCGAATCACAGTTGGTCCCTGATTATGGACAGAGAAAGAAGCGAGAGCGAGCATCTCGAAGCTCAAACTTGTTGAACACAACCGCGAACAGCCTCGCTTCACATCACATGAGACAAGAGAACAAAGAAAGCGAGTGAATGCATGGTGTACTCACTGTCCTGGCTGTCGGTCATGGCAAGGCACTCTCGGGCGAGCAGCAGGACGACGGCCACGGCAAGACGGAGGAACCCCATCGTCCTCCTCCCGCTGCACCCAGCTGCTGCTGGTGGCTCCATGCGCGCGCGAGCGAAACAACCCCTGATCGAGGTCGCGGCCCGAGGTGCGGTTTTAGGTCGCCCAGCAGACACTGCCACTGAGCAAAAAGCTCAGCATAGGCAGAGGCAGAGCAACACAACCACCTGCACCACAACGACCCAACTCCATGATGCGCCTCATGATGGGGTGTGCACCCAACGGAGCCAAATTCGCTAGGCCGGAGGGGAGGTGGCGTCGACTTGACTTGAAAGCGAAGCCAAGCTCCGATGGAATGGAATGGAGCACTAGCTAGGTCGCTCGCTGGCTAGTCCTACCAGTCAAGCACGCCCAGCCGGCCGGCGGCCCAACACCACTGGGTCGCGTCCTGTCCTGTCCTGTCGTCCCTCTCGCTGTCTACACAAGAAAGAACAGTCATCAGCATGCGGCATAACCCTTGTTCTACGGCAAGTCAATCAGTCCTGAGCATGCCTGTACTGTTTGTTCGTGTGATGCTGCCTGGAAAGTTTGTTTCCATGGGGACGATTAAAGGCGTTTGAGGATGGGAATGAAGAGATTAGCGATGATGACGGGTGCGATTCAAGGGACGTAAAGTGGAGAGGCAATTAGGTGGGGATCAATTAAACAAACACTATCGCCCATCATTTGGCGTGCTTCTGTAGAATCTCAATCTTTGATTCGGAAAAAATTTAAATGTACCGACACAAAGGATTTCAGAAGCGAAAGGTTGTACCTAGCTAGTAGAGCATTAAGGTCTTTGAGCATGTAGGGAAATCCATACTTGTTTTAGAAGCAAGAAAGGATAGTGACACAAAGGCCGGCCTGCTGAAATTAAATACTGTAGTGTGACCTGTCATGTTTGGCGCCGCGCGCGCCAATGGGACTTGGGTGAAACGGAATTCGCCGAGAGAGAGATTGGTCCGGCGACAGGGAGCCACGATTTGCGAAGATAGACACGGCCGGTGGAATGGAATGTGACTCGCTGACGTTGGACTTGGCAGTCCTTGTGCCGACAGTGAAGTCAATTTGATGCTGCCGGTGCCGGAATGGTGTTGAAAAATTCCAGCTAAAACGACAACTAGATGGACCAGGTAAAGGTTTTCTCTGATTTTTCTCGGATGTAGAAGAGCTGCATGCATGACCTCGAGTCCTAGACTAGTCGACTCTGCTGTTTCTGATCTATATCTCTGATCTTTCATCACAAACCACAGTAGCATATATTTCTCCTTTTTAGAACCGGGACACATACACCCATCTATACACTGCTATTTTGTTTATAACTATCATGCATTGGTTTCATTCAGCTCGTGTGTTCTACTGGATTTGAGGACTGTAAAGCTAAAACACCGCAGTCCTGTCTTCGCCACTGCCTGTTTTCGTGCTTTTTAAGGCCATGATGGGGATTTGCTAAATTGAGGTAACAGGATAGTTGTCTGAAGAGTGACTCTTTTTTTTTTTTTGCTGTCGGGCCATTCAACCGTATTTCTAAAGAGTGCACATAGTTTAGCACCAAAGATCCGGAGAAACCCATACAACTCTGTCAAATTTACCTATGGTATAGGTGCGGGTATATCTATTCACCTGGTTGCGATTCTATATGAGGACAACTTTTTTTTTTAACCGGTTAGCAAGGGAAACCCTAGCCTATTTTTTTTAATTTTTTAATAATGCAAACCTGTTTTAAATTAAGCTCCCACGAGAGTCGAACCTGTGTCTCTCTTTGGGTGCTACTTTCGCTCTAACCACTAGGCTATACTCGGGACAACTTTCAAGGTAGGTATTTGTTTCTCCCATATCTTATTTGAACCGCTATAATCCCTATACAAACCTACAGAAGAAACAATCGCCATCAAAAAGGTAGCACAGCAAGTCTCCTGCCTTTGATGACATGATGCCGGTGTTGAAAACAACGTTGGAGCATAGCCTTTTTGTTGGAAGCTTTCATTCCAGAAGGGAGAAGGAAACACATAAGCAAGTTGGGCAAGGGTTACCTGTAAAGAACCTCGACATAAGGAGTAGAAACACACTGTAATTGGGACCTTAGCATTTGTCGTTTTTGGTTCCACATCATACTGCTTTCCTTAATTTGCACCATTCCTGCTATGTTGGAAGTTTCCCTTTTATTTGCTCAGCTGAATACCCGAAGAAATAGTAATAGTAATAGTAATAGTAATAGTAATAGTAATAGAACAGATGCATAAAGGCTGAGCCCGGGATTTGTGGCAGGCGCTCAATCAAAATGGTGGAGTTATTTTACCATCAGTCCTAGCAAATAAGAATCTCTATGAGACATTTGGTTGAAAAAAACACTCATACTAAATGTTGAATGCTAAACACTAGGAGAACCCCCATGTTATTAGGAAAAGCTATAGGCCCTCGTTCGCTTGGCTTATCATCACCCGGTCCAAGATATTTTCTCTCACAAAGATCAGTAGCCAGATTTCTTTCTCACAAAGATAAGTAGGGGCCAGCATACCAAATTTAATAGATTCTAGTTGTGTCATCTTCCCCTACACAGAAAACACTAGTAGCCAACTAAATACCAAGTATAAAAACAATCATGCCTTCTTGTCGTAAATTTTTATTGACACCGTCTCCATCATACAAGATGCCCATCTCAAAGTCGGTCTACTGCACACTCTTTCTAAAGAATGAATCCACCATCACTACACTCTTAGAGGTGGAGGCCTTCGTGATGAATTCGTTGAGCTCAAGTTTATGATGAAGAAGTCATCCATGCCACATATTTAGATATACATTATGTCTAGATATATAATAAAAAGTAGCGTATTTATAAATCAAAACGTCCTAAAATTTAAAATGAATAAAGTTTTTTTTAACTGACACGTGATATATCAAGCTACTTTATCGGAAGAACGAATAAAGTATTTTTTTAGATTACACAGTACAACGTAGACGCCAACACGTATGCACACTCTCACCCCTATAAGCACACGTCACGCACACCCTACGCCTTTAATGTCCTAAAATTCGAGTGTGGCACAAAACTATTCGAAATTGCTTGCATATAGCACCTAACGCAAAGTCACACAAGGCTCGAAGGGTGTAGCAACCAATTAACCATCTGCGTGCAACTCAAATGAAATGTTTTGTCGGAAGACTGTGGTTATGCTATCTTGGACTTGAACAAAAGCTAACTATATATACGCCAATCTGAATACTTACTCACCAAGAGATTCAACACGTACAATACTATCATTGTCTTATATAAGGGCTAATTTAGTAATTTGGATACATCCATTCCACATGCGGATTAGAGAGAGAAAATGAACTAATTTTCCCCTTCAAATTTCCTCCAATCCCCGGGCGGGAATGGTAGATCCAAACTAGTGGGATTATGGCCATCTATCTGGATAGAAATCCCTTGCACTCGAAAAATGATGCAGATTCATTTGTCACTTGTGAGCATGCGGAGGGCTTCTATCATTGCTAGCTGAGCGTCCTCTGCTGTAATAATTCATTGCTCCATGGTCCTTGTAGACGTGGTCGACGGCTTATCATCAAACTAGGTCACACTTTCTTTATCGGAGCCCAGCGGAATTTTAATGCCGATTGCGATGGTCGTTGTCATACCAAAGTTCCATGAGGTCTTTGTCTAAACGATAGTAGATGCCAATATCAACTTTTTTTTTTTTTTTTCACTGCAGTCACATTAGATGGAATGTTGAAGTATGAATTGTTCATAATTTTCCTAGCTAAATAGCTTAAGTTTATGGTACATTGGTCATTGGAAATATTTTCATAGTATATCTATTTATTTATAACCATAAATGTAGTAATATTTTTTTTTTATAAACTAAGTTAAACTAAAAACATCGACTTGTAAACTCATAACTGCATCCTTCTTGGACGGAGGTTTACCTCCGTTGCCGTGGGCCGTGGGCCGTGTCTAGCTCTTGTCAGGAATCAACAATCTATCTTCCATTCAGTTTCGTCAGAACAACAATTCAATTTCGTCAGTTAAGAATTTGTCAAGTATATATAGTTGGAGGAGATTTAGCGACTCTGTCTAGAATCGTTCGATAAGTATCAACGGTATTTTGAACATGTTATCTACTTTACTTCCTAATCGACTTTAAGTAACTATAAGAGGGGGAGTTGATGAGAAAACCGATTGTTGCTGTATTCCCTTTGTTTCCAGGGTTCAAGCCTTCCAGGTCAAAATTCCGTTTTTTTCTCCATATATTTCTCTTGCTCCTTCATAGAAATGCCAACGCCTCGTCACGGCTATTTTGGGGGCCCTTTTTTTTAGAAAAATCTTCGGGGGCCTTTTTATAGCCTGCTGAAATACACGGGCCTTTCGACTGGTTCATAACCATAGCAGCCCATCAAATTTGAAGCCCACTAGGAATGTGGTGGGCTCTTCCAGATTCATGCTAGAGGCCGTGGATTGTTCTGCCTTTTTTTTTGATCGAGCGGTGGGTGGATTTGTCAATTTATTATGAGTGAGATGTTCCATGGACCATGGCGATGATTACGAGCTGTAGAAAACGGAGAAGAGGAAGGCAATGCAGAGAAGGCAGAAAACCGTGAACCCACCGCCCGAAGCTGTACAAGTGAGTATACATTTAGCGGAGAGCTTATCGGGTGACGTAAATGCACGCCGGCCGGCAGCCACGGGCCGCGGCGGCCGGCAACATTCGTTCGACTCGAGTCCATCACGCACGGCATCGCGTGAACGACAGCAGCAATAGCCAAAGACCGACCGTCGCTCGGCGCGCCATTACGGCTCGGGGCCCGTGTGCACGCGTTCAACTGAAACACCGCGCCGTGGCCCGCGTGACGACGCCGCGGTTTCCCGCCTGTCTCACACGCTTTTTGCTTGGCGCCCCTGCCGCGGGCGCTGCCCCGCTGCCTGTCTCCAGCTGTCCCGCGCGCAGCCCTTCACGCAACGCAAGGCTGCCGCCTGCCGGGACCCAATGCTCTCACAGTCTCATCATGGATCGAGCCACGACGACGCCCACGGGACGGCGACATCCACGCACGGCGGCGGAGGATCGAGCGAACAGCGGATCGTTGTGTTCGAAAGAGCTAAATTCAGCTACCACGAATAAGCAAAGCCGAGTTTTCGCTAGCTTGAGCGAGAAGGTTTCGGCACTGTTGAAAACTTGCCAGATTGGCGTTGCACGCACACCAAGTGAGTGGGTAGAATCTCGAAAGTAGAAACGGCAAAGCACCCGGGCCTTGTTTAGATGGCTAAAAATTTCTAACATTTTTCTCACTTTCTCCCATCACATCACATTAAATACACCAAAAGATATATGTTTGGAATATTAAATGTAGGTAAAAAAAATAACTAATTACACATTTTAGATGTACATTGCGAGACGATTCTTTTGAGCCTAGTTACTCCATGGTAGGATGATATTTACCACTAACAAACGAAACGTCTTCTACGATTAATGCGATGTGACATTCGGTTACAATTTTTAGCCATCTAAACAAGGCCCCGCTTTCGGTAAAAGCCGCATAGAAGGTCACACCGTCGCGTTGCCGTCCCCGTTTGGTCCGTCGTTTCCGTCTACCTTGCCTTGCAAGAGAATCGTCTCGTCGGAATCGTCGCTATGGGGGCTAATAAAGTATATTTCCTCCGATAATCTTTTGGCAAGCAGGTTCATCTATCTACTCCCTCTGTTCCACAATACTTGCAATTCTTTGACTCATATAAACTGTGTTTGACCTCTCGTCTTATTCAACTTTTTTAATAAATATCACCACTTTTGTTATGACTTATTACATCACTAAAGATATTGTAATGTGTCACCGTCAACGACACTACCTCTGCCGGCGACTCTGCTGCTGCTGCCCGGGGCGTCGGCGGCGCCACCGGTCTACAAGGAAGCGGATTACGGGAAGGCGCCTTCTACAAGCGTCGATCAAGGCAAGAACCAGCGGCCCAAGAAGCCCAACCCCCCCGCTACTGGTCCGGACCGGGCTTAGTCATCATTCAGGCCTGCGTGGCCCAAGTCGTGACAGCCGCTGGCTCCCATGTAATTGCCGTGGAGAGGAACAAGACAACGGGAACTTGAACATCTCATTGAAACCGAGCTAGTGGTCGGGCGGCGGCGGTTCAGCGGCGATCGGCCGACGGTTGGCGGTGTTCTGCCTGAGAACATCTCGTTCCAATTACCTTATCAATATAGTTCGTAGTAGGTTGGTCACACCGGTATCGCTCCCTAGATCCACAAATTCACCCCCAAATTTTTTTCCACCGGCCTTCCATCCGTATTTGACCCGTCGTCGCCGCCATGGCCACACCGGAGGAGCAATTCGGGCAGATTCTGGGTCTGTTGACCGAGAATCAGAAAGGGATCACCAGGCTCCAGTCATCCATGGAGCAGATGCAAGGATTTCGGTCCGAGTTCAACAAGTGGAAGCCCGAGGTCGACGATCGCGTCCACAAACTCGAGCACCCGGTCCGTGATCTCGGGTGACAAGGTGAGCGCCGCGCTCGTGGTCTTCCCCACGCCACCATCGTCGAAGAGGAGGACGAAGAATAGGAGCCCTCGGTTTGCAAGCGGGAAGGCAGCGTCACCATCGCGCGTGAAGCTCTGAAGAAGCCGCTCCGGGAAGATCACTTCGCTTCCCCGGTCAAGGAGATGCCGGGCTCCGCCCATCTGGAGTCTTCCCCATCTGGGGCGGCGTCTGGGTCGTTAGACCACGGCAAGGGGACCTTTGGGGTGGTGTTTACCACTGCCCCGGGTCACCACCGCAAGTCAGGTGCGAACCTGATGAAACACACATCTAAAACTTTGCGGTTTACTTCTTCAGTGAATGATGATGGTCGATTTTATCCCATGTTTCATACTAGTCATCCCAATCATTATCCTCGATGTTGAGCATAAGTTTGATGGATCTCATCCTAGGCTATGGATCAATCGTTGTGAAACTTATTTTGATGTGTGCCAAATCCATCCCGATAAGTGGGTCAAGTTAGTTACCATGCGTATGGTACCGGTTTGCTTGCTCTCGGTACCGGACTATGCAAGCATCCATATCCAAAATGTCCCGGGAAGCCTTTGTAACAACTCGTTTGCAATAGGTTTGATAGAGATGAACATAACCACCTACTCGGACATTTCTTTCACATCAAACAAACCCATTCTCGTGGTCGAGTATGTAGATCTTTTCTCTCGATTTAGTACACCAAATCTTGGCCCACGACCCTACCTTCCCACAAAATGACCATAGTGAATCGTTTCATTGATGGATTGAGGAAAGACCTTAGAGCAAATGTTGCAATGCATCGTCCTTCTACTTTGGATGAGGCTACTTCTTTGGCATTTTTTATAGGAAGAAGGCCTTGAAGATAAACCCGGTGAGAAGATTTGACTCGACAAAATTTTCAAGCAAGAAGTCTTACTACGATCATGGCAAGTATTATGGTTTTCACACCGGTACTAGCTCAAGAAATGAAGAAGACAAGAAAAAGCCCCGAACCTAACAAGTCAAAAGTGGAAGAAAAACTCATTGCATTGAAGAAGTATTGAAGAGCTCAAGGCTTATGTTTTAAGTGTGGTGAAAAATGGGGTGGTCCTCAACATAAGTGTCCCTCCCAGATTTCTCTGCGTGCAATGGAGGAAGTATGGCGAAGGGATGGGTGATGACTCGAGGTGGTGTTTCAAATGACCTCGAAAGAGGAAGATTCGATTACGGTGAAGATCTTATGTCCTTAAAGATATCTCCCAAAATTTTGCTAATGGAACCGGTGAGTTCCCAACCTGTCGACTTAGAGGTCATCTCAATGGCAAAGAAGTCTTCATGCTTATTGACTCGAGGCAGTTCCCCGCGGCTTTGTGGATGAACATATTGCTTCTCATATCAAACCACGACATCCTTTGCCTAACTCACGTCGGTGTGGCCGCCAATGGAGGAGGAGTGATCGGTGCACACATGAGTTGCCAAATCAAAATTGGGCGATTCGGGGCCATACTTTCGATACTACTTTCAAGATTATTCCACTTTCGGTGGGTATGATGTCATCCCGGAATGGATGGTTAAAGTCTCTGATCCCATGAATGTTGATTGGGCAACAAGATGGTTTCACTTTAATTATCAGGGCAATCCTGTTACTTTACAAGGTGTTAAACCAGAATTGGAAGTGGATCCCCCAATATCCTCACTGCAACTCCAGTCTTACACCAAATGTGATTCTCTCTTGTACATGGTTGAACTGAAAGCAGTCAAACAATCTGGCCCTTCTGTTCCTGCAGAACTCCCTGGAGAATTGCAACAGTTACTAAATCAGTTCCAAACTGTTTTTGAAGCTCCATCATCCCTACCTCCTGCCAGAAGGGGAGACCACAAAATACAATTGATTGAAGGAGCTCAACCTTTCTCCTTGAGGCCCTACAGATATAACCCAGCTCAGAAAATAGAGATTGAAAAACAAATCACAGATATGTTAGAGAAAGGATGGATTCAAGAAAGCACAAGTCCTTACTCTTCCCCTGTCTTGTTAGTGAGAAAAAAGACAGGAGACTGGAGGCTTTGCATAGATTATAGAAGACTTAATGCTCTCACAGTTAAAAACAAATTCCCTCTCCCTATAGTTGAAGAACTCTTGGAAGAATTGCATGGGGCAAACTGGTTCACATCCTTGGATCTGTGTTCAGGATTTCATCAGATTAGAATGGCAGAAGGGAAGAATTCAAAACCGCCTTCCGGACCCACAATGGCCACTATGAATATAGGGTCATGCCTTATGGTGTTACAGGGGAGGACCTCCTACATTTCAAACTATCATGAATGATGTACTACAACCACTTCTCAGAAAATGTGCTATAGTTTTCATTGATGACATATTGATTTACAGTAAGAACTGGGAAGAACATTTGGAACATCTTCGTGCAGTGCTATCAATATTACAGAAGAACAACTTCCATGTCAAGTTGTCTAAATGTTCTTTTGCTCAAAGACAACTGAGTTACTTGGGTCACATAGTGAGTGCACAGGGAGTGTCCACAGATCCAACCAAAATTGACATTATTAAGAATTGGCCTACTCCTGCCAATGTTAAGGACCTCAGGAGTTTTCTTGGTATGGCTGGCTATTATAGGAGATTTGTTCCACAATTTGGCATGATCAGCAAACCTCTCACCAATCTGTTGAAAAAGGGAGTGCTCTTTGTCTGGACTTCTGAAACTGAGAGCTCTTTTCAAGCCCTCAAGAAAGCTCTGATATCTGCACCTGTGCTGGCTATTCCTAACTTTGACATGCCATTCATCATTGAGACAGATGCTTCTGCTTATGGTATTGGAGCAGTACTTCATCAACAAGGTCACCCTATTGCATATGTCGGTAGAGCTCTTGGAGTCAAGTCACAAGGCTTATCTACCTATGAAAAAAGTGCCCGGCAATTCTTATGGCAGTAGATCACTGGAGACACTATTTGCAGACATCTCCTTTTATCATCCTCACAGACCAACAGAGTCTTGTCCATCTGGATGATCAAAAGCTGACCACACCATGGCAACACAAGGCTCTGACAAAGCTCATGGGACTGACATATAAGATTGTCTACAAGAAAGGGTCAGATAACGTGGTAGTAGGCGATGCACTTTTTAGAGTGAGTCATTCTCCAGTATATGATATTGCTGCTGCTTCTATGCAAACTACTGCTGTCTCTGTAGTCATAACCTTTATGGTTAGAAAAAAATTCAAGAAGCATACTCACAAGACCCAGACAGTGCCAAACTTCTTTTACGAATTAGCCATATCTACTCCTGCCAATCATTATTCTTTACAGGAGGGTCTCATCAGATATAAAGGAAGGATTTGGATTGGTAACAATGACAAACTGCAACAAAGAATCTTCCATGCTTTACATAGCAGCCCTATTGGAGGACACTCTGGCATTGAAGTGACCTACAAGAAGATTAAGCAAAGTTTTGCTTGGCCCAAACTCAAACAAACAGTACACCATCTCATTGATCGGTGTACTATCTCAAAAACAAAGCTAAGTCAGAAAAGGTAGCTTACCCAGGTCTGTTATCTCCCCTTCCCATTCCTGATGGAGCTTGGCAAGTTGTTACACTTGATTTCATTGAAGGTCTTCCTAGATCCTCCAGTTTCAACAGTATTTTGGTAGTGGTTGACAAATACTCCAAATACTCTCACTTCCTACCATTGTCTCATCCCTACACTGCCCTAGAAGTTGCCATTGTTTATATGACCAATATCTTCAAACTGCATGGTTTACCTAAAATGATGGTTTCTGATAGAGACAGAATATTTGCAAGTAATGTTTGGAAAGAATTGTTCAATCTTCTTAGGGTTGATCTCAAAATGAGCAGTGCCTACCACCCACAAACTGATGGACAGACTGAACGTGTTAATCAATGCCTGGAAACTTATCTTCGTTGCTTTGTGCATTCTTGTCCTACCAAGTGGTCCAAGTGGTTATACATGGCAGAATATTGGTACAACACGTCTTACCATTCTTCTCTGGGTTACAGCCCCTTCAAGGTCCTGTATGGTCATGAGCCTCGACATTTTGGCATTGACATTACTCAGAGTGTTCAGTCTGGCGATCTCAATGAATGGTTGGCTAACAGAGAGTTGCTTCAACGGTCGGTCGAGACAACATTTGCCGCGAGCTCAAGCCAAGATGAAACATGCAGCTGATACAAAGCGTCTTCGACGGATCATTCCAAGTGGGGGATTATGTTTATCTCAAAGCTCAGCCGTATGTACAAACATCCCTTGCTCCCAGGTCATCCAACAAGCTTGCCTTCAAATTTTTTGGCCCATTTCGATCATTTGAATGCATTGGTGATACCGCTTATCGTCCGAAGCTACCGGAGGGGTGTCGATACATCCAATGTTCCATGTTTCTATGCTCAAAAAGGTTGTCTCACCGCACCATGAGGTGCACAATCTTCCCCGACAATGACCATGAGTTTCGAGTTCGAGGAAGCTATTCTTGGCCGTCGACTTACGTCGTGATCGTGATCAAGTGATTCCACAAGTCCCAGTGCGGTGGTGCGACTGCCGACTTCACTTGTCCACGGAGGGCGAGGAGCCACTCAAGCGGCGGTTCCCACTCGCTCGGCTTGGGGACAAAATTGGTCCCCGAAGTGTCACCGTCAATCGACACTACCTCTGCCGGCGACTCTGGCTGCCTGCCCGGGGCGTCGGCGCCACCACCGTCTACAAGGAGGCGGATTCGGGAAAGGCGCCTTCTACAAGCGTCGATCAAGGCAAGAACCCGGCCCCCCGAAGCCCAACCCCCCGTTACTTTCAGTCCCGACTGGGCTTAGTCATCATTCGGGCCTGCGTGGTCCAAGTCGGGGGACAGCCCGTTGGCTCCCTTGTAATTGCCGTGGAGAGGAACAGGACAACAGAAACTTGAACATCTCGCTGAAACCGAGCCAGTGGCTGCGGCGGCGGCGGCGTTCGCGGCGATCGGTCGATCGGCTGGCGGTGTTTGCCGGGGAGAACATCTCGTTCCAATTACCTTATCAATATAGTTCGTAGTAGGTTGGTCACATAATGACGTTTTGTTTGTTTTATAATTTACATAAAAAATTTGAATAAGACGAGTCAAACACAGTTTATATGAGTCAAAGAATTGTAAGTATTTTAGAACGGAGAGAGTACCATATATAGCTAAGCTAAACGGTCTGATTCCTCGTTGAAAGGCAGCGTGTAGATAGTCTCCGTCGCCTTTTTGTTTTGTCTTTCCAGCGCAGTTTCACCTAACAAATCTAGGGGCTTCCAGATTATGCATTGACGAGAGGAAGATATGTCCAGCCTCTCTCTCTCTCGAGTCTGGATGCCGGAAGAAGGATAACAGTGTAGGTGGTGCCACGCATGGCTCACCGAACCCACTCAACATGCGTGACTCACTGTAGCTGTAATGATGTACCGTGTACGTACACTTGTACTCCTGTATACTCCTCGGCATGTACAGTACCAGACCCAGCCGTTTGGGAGTCGGACTGCCGAGGGAGTACTATATACTTCTTTGTTCCATTTTACAGGTCGTCGTAGTAGTTGGATTGAGTGTCTATATCCACACAATCTTGCATGCATCTAAACACACTAATGTCCACATCCACACAGTCTTGTATGCATCTATGTCCACATCGGGACGGAGGTAGTACTATAGTACGCATAACACAACCTGAACCCTGAGAAAACAAGATAATGGGTGTGTTTAGAAGCCCAAATTTCCTCTAAAATTTTCTGTATACCCATCACATCCTATCACATCGAAACATTCAATGCACCCAAAAGACGTTTGCGGCCACTATAAAATTTAGGTAAATAAAAAAAACTAATTGCACGTTTTAGATGTACATTCACGAGATCGATTCTTTTGAGCCTAGTTACGCCATAATAGGATAATATTTACCACTAACAAATGAAACATCTTCACGATATCACGATGTGACGCTTCTGAAAATTTTCAACCAAAATTTTGGCTTCTAAACACACCCAATAATATATGTTGAAGCAGGAAGGCAAGATTCAGATTCTGAGACACATTTACTATGACATTCTAGAGGGATCAGTTTTATAAACAAATTACAGTACTGTGAAGATTACGCAGTTAAAAACTCTGGCGAAACACCTGTTACAAAGAAAACAAAGACCCGGCGCCAAACAGATGAGCACCAAACACGCATGGACCTGTGTCCCCGGACGAGGAAGACCAGGGCGGGCTATCATGGTCATGGGATGGCAGCTACTAGAAAACAAAGGTTTATCGCGTACAGTAAGCAGCAAGACTCCATCGCCATCCCCACACCCAACACCACAAAATCTCCCCGTTAACAAACAAGCCGGCAGCCAAGTACAGCAGAGACATGCGTCCCCATCCGTGATACTACTTGGCTGCTATCCCACTACTACTGCGGCAACCCTCCCCACCGCCACCACTCCGCCGCCTCTCTCCCCAGCAGCAAATCCCACTTCCCCAAGCACACAGCTTCCAGCTCGCCTCTCTCCCTCCGCGCCGCCGGAACATCGCGCAAGGAGGCATCCATCGACCGGCGCGGTGGCTGCCATTTAGGAAGAGAGGAGGAACAAGGGGAGGTGAGGTTTAGCTGCTCTTGTTGACAGGGTCTTAGGTTCTTAGCTGCTTGCTAGGCGGCGAGGGGGGGACGGGAGGGGCGAGATGAGCATGTACGGGAGGGACCCGTGGGGCGGGCCGCTGGAGATATGCCCCCGGACTCGGCCACGGACGACGACCGCAGCCGGAACCTGGACATCGACCGGGGCGCGCTGTCGCGGGCGGGGGCGCTCGACGAGACGCAGCAGAGCTGGCTGCTGGCGGGGCCGGGGACCTGGGACGCAAGCGGAAGAAGTACGTCGACATCGGATGCCTCGTCGTCAGCCGCAAGCTCTTCGTGTGGACGCTTGGGGTGCTTCTCGCCGCCGCCGTCCTCGCGGGGGGTCGTCGCCGGGATCGCCAAGGCCATCCCTGGGCGACACCGCCCCACGCCGCCGCCTGATGACTACACCGTCGCGCTGCACAAGGCGCTCATGTTCTTCAATGCCCAGAGATGTGAGTGATTCTCTTGCAATTGCGTGGCTGGAGTGTTGGAAAGATTGGTGTTTTTTAATGTGGCGCCGCTGTGTTTCAAATGGTGGGCTCAAGGCCGTCCCATCTCAGCTGATTTATGTGGTCACATTTCGTTCGCTGTTCAATTTGCTGCAGCTGGGAAGCTTCCGAAGCACAACAACATACCATGGCGTGGTAACTCTTGCACGAAGGACGGACTTTCTGACCCTGCAGTCCGGCGAAGCCTGGCCGGCGGGTACTACGACGCTGGCGACGCCGTCAAGTTCAATTTCCCAGCTGCCTTCTCTATGACCCTCCTCAGCTGGAGCGTCATTGAGTACAGTGCTAAGTACGATGCTGTTGGGGAACTTGGCCATGTCCGTGACATTATCAAGTGGGGGTCAGACTACATCTTGAAGACCTTTAATTCCACAGCCGATAGCATTGATCGTGTCGTTGTGCAGGTAAAAACTTCGTCTCAAATAGGGATTGTGTATTCGGGTTGTGTTCTTGCCTGTTGCCACCAGGCCATTGCTAATCTGAATTGTGGGGAGGTTGCAGGTGGGAAGTGCTGCAACGTCGCCTGGTTCAACGCAGCCCAATGATCGTTATTGTTGGATGAGGCCAGAGGACATTGACTACCCACGCCCAGTGGTTGAGTGCCACGCTTGTTCAGATCTTGCTGCTGAAATGGCTGCAGCATTAGCTGCAGCATCGATTGTATTCAAGGACAATAGGGCTTACTCACATAAGCTTGTACATGGTGCTACCACTCTCTTCCAGTTTGCAAGGGAGCGGCGTGGGAGGTATAGTGCAGGTGGCTCAGATGCTGCAAAGTTCTACAATTCAACCAGTTACTGGGATGAGTTTGTGTGGGGTAGTTCATGGATGTACCTTGCAACTGGCAATTCATCATATTTGACTCTAGCCACAAACCCTAAACTTGCAAAAGCATGCTGGCGCTTTCTGGGGTGGACCGGATTATGGTGTGTTCAGCTGGGATAATAAGCTCACTGGTGCACAGGTAAATATTTTATTCTTATCTTGCTTAATTAAACGTTAGAGACATTCTGCTACGTTTGTCCTGCTGGCATTTATTTGGTTGATGGTTGATACCTAGTACTACTTGCTTGCTGGCATTTATTTGTGTGCGCCTTATAAACTGGATGGATACTTTTCACTATTACATATATGCCTATAGAGACCCCTATCTATCTAGTATATAAGTATTACATCTAATTGCTCAGCTATGGTAGGAATGTAGTGCCAAGTCAACTCCCTGACATATTTAAGGTACTAACTATTGTTAAACTATAAGCATGTTTCCAGTTATAGATCATGGGCTCATGGTTGGTTTGATATTTTAAGGGTGATGTGATGTGAGCACATTTTTAATGTTGTCCAGTCTTGTTCCATTGGATAGGATTGCATGAACCCCTAAAATATAACTGCCTGGAAACTCCTTCAGTGCAAATTGCCTTCACCTTAAAAATATCAATCAAACCATGAGCCCATGTTGTCCAGCATGATTATTATCCGGTCTTGTTCAGCATGAAACCTTCATTTTGGGCAATTTGATTAAGGAAGCCTCAGAAGCTCCATTATGTGGCTGCTAGTTATTCTGTGGTCAAGGCTAATGCTTTGAACTTCAATGCCATCTTTAACACCTTAATATTCCAGAGTTCGCTCGAAGTCCCAACCCTGATGGTATACACGTGTAGTGCCCTTTTGGTTTTTGTCCCCCTTTCACCCAAAAGGCCAAAGGAGTTAATTAGATCTGGACCGGTCTCTCTAATAAAAATAGAGAGAAAGTAACATTTTGTTTACTGTTGAGTGAATAATAGCTTGTGACATATTTGTTTTACAGTACTTATCCTTTTATTTATCGCACATTCCAGGTTCTTCTAAGCCGGTTGAGGCTTTTCTTGAGTCCTGGATATCCATATGAAGAGATGTTGAGGACATTCCACAACCAAACTAGCATTATCATGTGTTCCTACCTTCCAATCTTTAAATCTTTCAACAGAACAAGAGGTGATTTAGGCTTCCACTCAGTGTATTATACGATCACTGCTGCTTTATTAGAACACTTTACTGAATTTCTTCCATTGCAGGTGGTTTGATTCAGTTAAATCACGGGAAGCCACAGCCCCTTCAGTATGTGGTCAATGCTGCATTTCTTGCTTCTGTGTTCAGTGACTATCTTGAGGCTGCGGATACTCCTGGGTGGTATTGTGGCCCCCATTTCTACTCTATTGAGGTTCTTCGCAGTTTTGCAAGGACTCAGGTAGGCTGCCAGCAATTTAATACCACAGTGTTGTTCCAGCAGTGTTTAACTTCCGATACTAACTTGCTACTTCCATCAGGTTGAGTACATCTTAGGAAAGAATCCTTCAAGATGAGCTATGTGGTTGGGTTCGAAACCATTACCCCCAAGCATGTTCACCACCGGGTGCCTCGATCCCCTAAGAATGGAGTTCACTATGGCTGCAAAGGAGGGTGGAAATGGAGGGACACCAAGAAGCCAAACCCTAATATCTTTGTAGGGGCCATGGTTGCTGGCCCCGATCGCCATGACGGGTTCAAAGATGTCCGCAAGAATTATAACTACACTGAAGCAACGCTGGTGGGCAATGCTGGTCTAGTTGCAGCATTGGTAGCTTTGTCGGGTGAAGGCCATGGGGTGGACAAGAACGCAATGTTCTCTGCAGTACCGCCCATGTTCCCTTCGCCTCCACCCGCCACCGGCGCCATGGAAACCGTAAGGCTGCTGGTATCTGATTCTTTTGTACACTGTGTATTGAGATTAGTGTTCCTCCCGTCGTACTACGACCATCACTATCTCTAACAAGATGTAGCAGTAGCATCGATCTTTTCTTGTTTCTTTCATTGTTGTATATTTGCCGTGCAATGTAAGGACTATGTTGTGTATGAATCTCGGTTCTAATTCAGTATTAGATTCCCTGGGGATTTGTGGTAGGTATGCTTTTTTTTTTTTTTTTTTTTTTTTTTTGAAACATTTTTCTGTGTTTCTGTGAATAAGTGGAATTCGAAAATTTCAGACTGTGTACAGGAATGTTTGGTCGCAGCCTCGCAGGTCCAAATTTGTCAGCATTTTGTCTGAGGTGGTTTTGCCTGGATTGGTGATCTTAATTGCCACTGATGGTATCATACCTCATAATGCACTCTCGCGGGCTGCACAAAAAGTACAGTATCTATAACAGGTGTTATATGTGTAAACACAGCATCCTCACCCCTGTTCTCTTACCTACCCTTCCGCTCTTACGCACGGAGAGGCAGCCCCTGACCCCTGGCCTCCCTCCACCACGAACCCAAAAACGCATCATCAATTCCTCCCTAAACCTCGCCACTGCACAATGAAACGGCGGTCCTCGGCTCCTCGTCTCCTCCCTATGATCAATAAATAGCAAGGTCGAAGATGATCGCCGTGGGGGACAGGGCAGGCTCCTCCGGCCTTGGGGCGTTCGAAGTCACGCACCTCGACTCCATCCCCGCGTCGGCGCTCCGTCTAGGCCTCGAGAGCGGGTAAGGCGGTGCACAGCGATCTACGACACATAGCTCATATGACTTGCTTTCCGGGGCGTCGGTGGTCCCTGCCCGAGCTCCTTGGCCTTCTTCTTTCTTCTTTGCGCTCTCCTCCGGCCAAACCCGCCCGACCCCCCTCGTGTTGCTACCGTTGGCGCTCATCCTCCGAATCCACCGCTGCCTGCTCTAGCTGGATGTGCCACCCCGACATTAAGAGAGGTTGAGTGAGATGGAGAGGAGAGAAAAACAAGGGAGGGAAGGAGCCGTACCTACGCGATCCGAAAGGAGGGGAGGTAGGCTGTCGTGCGGTAGCGTGGTGGAGAAGGGGAACCGTGCTCAGATCCGGCTCAAGAATCGAAGATAGTGGTTCTTCTTGGCATGGACGAAGCTACCACTAGGGCGGGTGGGGCTCTAGCCCCCCTCTTAAAAATCCGGTAATGAAGGTTAATTCATGTAGCAAAAACAAAAAATAACCATTAAATTTTCATGCAAATTAACATCTCCTTTGTTTAGACCCGCCCTAAAAATTTTTCACCTTCATCACTGGCTGCTGGCATGCAAGTCTGGGGGTTTGGGTGGTGGCCGCGAGGAGCGGAGGATGCGGGAGTGGGGATGATGTGCTGGACTTAGGGTTTCACAAATGGATGTATACTGAAGTCGATAATGGCCCTTGGTGGGCTGCTTCATCACGCTGCTGTATGCTGTTCGGCAGTCTACTCCGCATGTCTTCAGCAGCAACAGGATAAGTCATACTCCCCTCTGTCTCGAGAATAAACGTGAGTTCTCGCTTCCCAGAGAAAAACTGCGAGCAATTATTTATTAAAATAAGATTAATATTTATATTACATAATTAGTATCATTGAAAAGATCTTTTGATCTAGTTTTTTAACAAATTTATTTGGAGATTTAAATCTTGTATGCATTTTCTACAAATCGAGTCAAACTTGTGGCACGAACACCCAAAAACTAGCGTTTAATTTGGGGACGGAGGGAGTATATACGTATATACGTATTACATACAATACATTTTAAAGGGAACATGAGATGGAAAATATAAAAGTCCTCACGGGAAATAACAGGAGGTCAAGTCATGTACGTATATACGATATTACATACAATTATTATTTTTAAAGGGAACATAAAATAGAAAATATAAAAAAATGAGAAAAAAAAAAAGACATAAAAGGCCATCAAGAGGGAATGGAAAAAAGCGACAATGTCACAGGAGCAAAGAGCTTACCATTGGGCTATCAAAATGTATTAGCGACTGGATATCCAATACTCTGTACTCCCTGGCCAACACCCAATGTCCGTGTACTAATTGCCTTCTTTGATAGAGTTTGGTTACTAATTGCATGATTCAATTGACTACTTTTGTTGATTTGAAGAGCTTCTTTGGTAGTAGGTAGAAACCCGGCGATCATACTAATTGTCTTCAGTATTGACACGTTCTTTATTGTATTTTCTTCATTTAAAACATGTATTATTTGATAATTTCACTATTAAAAAGGTAGCATGTTCATTATTATTAGTTATCCTATGCAAATTTCTTTTATAGTTGCCGCGGGAATCCATCTAGTTACTAAAAAAAAATGCAGCCATAAGTCCAGAGGAAAACTACTAAAAAAGCTGCAGCGAGCAGGCTGATAGTGACAAATTCTGAAATTCCCAATTCGCATGTCATAGCACACTTTTCGTTAAAAAAATATCTTGACAACTTGCACTACAAGATACCCTCTCCGTCCCATTAATTGAGTTTGTCACCTTGGATTCCATGTCATCTTGTTCAATGTTTTTTCTTATTCAATTATTTTTACATAAATATAATTTATTTTGTTATGACTTATTTTATCAATAGAGATAATTTAATATTCATTTATTTATTTTATTATTTACATAAATATTTTGAATAAGCCAGTTGTTAAACATGAAGCTTAAAAGTTAAAAACGTCAAACTCCATGTGGACAATATTATGCAGTGTCGTTTAAGTTGTGCACATGATACAACAATAATTAAGTGAATGTGGGACGTAGTGGTGGTATAGGTGCATCACATCAGCTCTGAATCTGGACACCTAGGGTGTATAGATGCATCACATCGCTGTCGGCTGCCTCAGTGACAAAATCGCCGGGACGGTGGGAGTACTACGCACTCTGGGTTGGACGTTTTGAAAAAACAAAGAGGTATACATCCAAGAGGTCACACACGAACAGACAGGAGTTTTTCTTAACCGGAACAAATAATTTTTTGACCGGACCCACACTTACTCTCTCTCTGTCCCGTCGTCGGTTTTTTTGCGCCCATGAGTTTAACTCAATTTGTCTAAAATACATGCAACATTTTATGGATCCAAATAAATTTATTAAAACTAGACGAAAATATCTTTCCGATGATACTAATTACTTACCATAGATATTTATATATTTCAATATATAATTGCCAAATGGCGGTTGTTGGAATAGATATTTATATATTTTAATATATAATTAAAAGCGGCAGTTTGTTGGAAAGCGAGAACGACAAATATGAGAGGGCTCTATACTAGCTTCTGGTTAACCAACCACTTCACTTAATTCCACTATACTGAGAGTGTTTTTCCGGCTTCATTACAGATTCTTATTTTGTTTTATTATTATAGAATCTTCTATACACAAGTGCCGCAGTTTTTGGCCGTTTGCGCCTGATATTTTAACAGTGAGCAACTCCAACAGGTTTGATACTTTGGAGTTGGTATTCTCAAATTTTGTCAAAAAGCTCCAAAAACTCTCTCCAAAAGGTTTGACATTTTTGAGTTGGCGGAATTAGTGAGCGTTAGCCAATCAGGCTTGCACGCTCTAACGTAAGTTTTCGAGAGGTGGAAGGATATAAACATAATTTTATTTCTCCCTCGGGGGTTCTGGTAGAAGTTACATCTAAGTTTAAGCCAATAAATTATGTCAAACTGTTTTTTTTTTTTACATTTAGATTTAGCAAACAAAGACAATTGGTAAACAACAAAACAAACATATCTAGTGCAAACCAACAAACATTTCGTGGACTGTTGGAGCTGCTTCCTCCAGTACAAAAAGCAACCTCTTTGGCTCTGCTCGCTCGCTTGGACCGCCATCCAAACCGCTTCAAGAAGAATTGGTCTCCAGGTGCGTGTCTGCTTCCTCTCTTCAATCTACAGCTTCGCTCCCTTCCCATATGCCCGCTCAATTCAATTCGTGCCGTCAAATACCCTGCGCGGCGTGTAGTTCCCCGATTCCGTGCTGACCTTAAAGTCCGTAACCATATGAACTATTGGGAGGATCCCCCTCTTGAGCGACCTTTAGCTCACTTCCGTTGCTTGGTTGGGTTGCTCTGTTGCAGCGTTGCTGCAAGTTTCAAGATTGAAACGAGCGATGGAGAGAATGGATGAGAGTTTTTGACATCCTTGCTTGCGTTCTTGGCGTTCGCTGTGGAAGCCATTTTGTAGTGGAAAGTGGTCCCCGTTTTTTATTTGTTTCATCTGCAGAATAGATAGGTACTGAATTACTGATGCTGCGCAATTTTAGTTGCATGTATCATTGTGAGACCCACTATGAAACCTACCATGGATCATGGATGGTATTCCAGATGGAAATGGTAGCCATTCAGCTGATATTTTTTAAGATACAATGGGGCTTGTTTGAAATGCGCGAAACGGAAAAAGGAAAAGACATGGATAGGATGAACTCTGCGATTATATATGAATACCCATGCAATCCTACAACATGAATATGAATACATAAAGGATTAATCATTCCAGAAAGCTGTTTGCAAGAATGTTCATGCAAGACAGTGCAATTGTTTCGCCCATTTTTCCTTGATTTTTTTCTTGGGTTAAGCCATATCATTGAAATACCGTCCTAGAACTTGGCTCATCTCCAAGGTCCATACATACTAAAATCTCATGCATAATTTTGTTCCTTCAAAGCTCCTCCAATTTCTTCTTTTTTAAGAAAGAAAGTGGGTTTAACTCAAACCGGCTGGGTGGAAGATATAGTCATGCATCTAACCACGAGGTGTGAGTTCTATTGAACTCAAGTTTGGGTGCCTATTATTTAATGGAAACCCTCATATTTTCTCCTTTTTTTGGTGGCAACCACATATTTTGTCCTTGGTAATTATTCTAAACAGTGGGGGCACAAACCCTCACATGTGTGCATAGTTGTATTTTGTGTGTACTGTCAGCTTATTATATATTGAGTACTCTTCTATATTATAGTTGAGATTTTATTCTTCGAAAATCAAAATAACAAGCATTGTTTTGTTTAGAACAAAGATCAACCATCAGTTTTAGAAAAAATAATTGATGTTTCTTTTTTTGCGTGTCAGTTTCAAAGATAACAACCAAATATGTTACCACACTCTGATAGGGCTGATGGATTTGTTAGTTGAGGACGAGAGATAACAGGGTAAATAAAACTCTCCCTGCAGGGAGGCTCTTAGTTATTTAGGTTTTAATAGTTGTTAGTCATCCAAGGTAGCACAATGTAGCTAGCTGCCCAGAAAGATACACATATCTATCGCGCTACCTGTACCCATAGATTGTGTGCATCACTATGTATAGCCGGATATGGCTCATGTTATAAGAATACAAGAAACCGAGATATACACAATCTATACATCTCTAATACTTGCCAAAAAAAAAAGAGTCCACAACACTTTGAGAATCACATATGCTAACATATTCTACGAGGTACTAGAAAATGCACCTGAACTCGAATGAGAATTAGCACTGATGCATCGCTCAATCACCTATTAAATGACGATTTAGTCCAACAACTAGACTAATTTTGTTGCAGTGTTTTAAGTTAATGGGTGTAAATGCATTACTAAAAACATGTGAAGAATATAAAAAACAGTACTAGTTGTTTAATTGATGCTTGTATTTTGGGGACTAGATAACACTTTTGTAGTATAAATTCTATCTGAGATGTGTTAACATTATATATATATGTCTGCAAAATATTGTCCAATTTGCATATTTCTATCCAATTAAGTATTAAAATACACGAGCATGTCAAACTTATCAGTGACCTTTGGCAGGTTAGCCTAATACAAAGATATGACACTGACATAGTAACATTTATCAGGTACTCATTGCGTAAGAATATTTGAATCTAGAATGAGCATCTCAAGAAGCAGCATCATTGACCATATGACATCCAAGGTTCGAACAATATGATTTCCTCTTTTGCTTGTTATATCCACATTCTCTTGCTTTCTCAGTATATCAATATCATATTTTCTATTTTTAGGAAGTCATGGATTCAGATTCAGTAGATCAAGTTTGCGAGATTCCTCTACTGCAAGAAGGCAGCTCACGAGAGGTTAATTTAACTCTATCTGTGACCTATTGGGATGAAATTAACCCTTGTGCTTCAGTCTCCAGGTGGGCCTGAGCTGTCCCAAACTAGGTGGAGACCGCTGCCTAGAACACCCACCCAAATTTTACATTGAACAAAAATAAATAAATCACTTAAGAAATGGCTATGGGAGGGCATGCAAATGAATGAATATACTGTATCTACTTCTAATCAATGTCATCATGCAATAAGCACATCCACATTTTCAACATGGTATGTGACTTGGATTCTTGATACTATCTGCTATTATGGTATTTTGTCTATAAAACCATAACATACATGCTTTTTATGTTCTAACAACCTAATAATCTTCCGTGCTTCGTTTCTACAATCTACGGCACCTTTGAATATTTTACTATAAATATTAAATACTTAATGGAATTAACTCTCTTTATCCACATTTCAATTAAATGCACACTTCATTTCTAACTTAATCCAGTTCTATTTTTATTGCATCAAGAAATGTCAAAAAAGAAAAAAGCATTGTTCTTTTTTTGTTGTTTTGGTACTCTTTAGCACCATGTTGTTCAAGTTTGTCTTCTTGATTTAGTGATACACACATCTCCTATGAGAAAATAAAATAGTTAACATATTATATTTAAGACTCTCTCAGTTTTTGTTGCTTTATTCTTATAATATTAGATATTATTAGAAGGTACAACCATTTGCAGACATAAATTACATCCCTTCTCTTTCTAAACATTTGTGGAAAAAAACTATACCGCTACTCCTTATATAGGCGCGACTGTCATCTTGGGTGATGACTTCCCCATTTAGTTCTTGAATATTCCATGTTCAGTTTAAAAAATCAAACATGCTTTTTGCATATGTTTTTTTTGTCTTTCCACGCTGATTGATATTTCTAACTGTGGCATACAGAGTACCGTTGAATATACGGGTGATGGATCTATTTCTATCTTTGGGCATCCGGCTTCCAAAGATCATACAGGAAACTGGAAGGCTTCCTCCTTAAGCTTAGGCAAGTATAGAAAACAATGATATGGTATAGTCTGCCTTTGTTTTTTTGTAAACTAAGTAGGGGCATGAAATGGTCAAATTGTGTCGAATTGTTCTGCTAGTCTTGTTCGAAGTTCTGTATTCAAATAGACATCTAATGCACAGTGAAACATTGTTGCAGTTTGTTTGTTCTGCTCGTATCTGGCATGTTCTTCACTTACAAAAACCTAGTCAGTTATCTCACAAAAGTCTTACATCAAACAAATGTTGTTGCTGCAACAAATGTTTCAACTTGGCAAGCTACTAGCAATCTCGCACCTCTGATTGGAGCCTTCATAGCAGATTCATATCTGGGCAACTACTGGACTTCCCTAATCTTCTGCACAATCTTCATTGCTGTAAGTGTTATTTGACCCACACTATATAGTTTTAAGTGGTAAGATTACTATAAGTATGTAATTTTCAAGAAGAGAACTCTTCTCTCTTGAAACAAATACTATAAGAGGAGATCCTGTATATGTGAATATTTCAAATGAGTTAACTTTGCAACACTACAACTATTTGTAGAAATATAGTGGTAGGTACTTGAATGGATAAACAATAGAGACCTTAGATGTTCCAGAGTTGAATTTGACTGATATTTGCTTGCTCTTCTGTATTAGATGAACATGAACATTTGAGTTCAAATTTTTACCTGTTTCTTTTATTTCTTGTCCCCCCCTATTTTTGTTGATTCAGGGAATGGTGATGTTGATTGTGTCGACAGCGGTTCCATTAGTCTCAACTCATTCCCTTGTTTGGCTTACTTGGACAGATACAATATCATTTCAGTACGTCATAGTTTTTATTGGGTTGTACATGGTTGCTTTAGGGTATGGTGCACAGAACCCTTGCGTTACATCCTTTGGTGCAGATCAGTTTGATCATACTGCTGAAGAGGAGAGAAACAAAAAAGAGTTCTTTCTTCAATTGGCGCTATTTCATAATCAATGTTGCTTCGTTGATCTCGGGGACTATTGTTGTGTGGGTACAAGATCATGAGGGATGGCTCTGGGGTTTTATCATTGCTGCGCTATTTGTGGCTTTAGGTGCAGTTATATTTGTTTTGGGGTCTACTTTATATAGATTTCAGAGGATTGGAGGAAGCCCTATGAGAAGATTATGCCAGGTTATTGTGGCAGCTACATGCAACTTCAACAAAGACTTGCCATGTGATTCTTCGCTTCTTTATGAGGTTCCAGAGCAACGTTCCTCAACTGAACGAAGCAGGAAACTGGAGCATACAACCGGACTCGAGTAGAACTCTACTCTTACTTTTTATTCCGTCAATTATAGTATTAAATACTTCATCAACCTATACCCTTTCACAAACTAGTAATTCTTCAAGGTGTAAGTGTTAAAATTTCATAGATAAATATGAGAACAACAACATTGCTTATCTTTTTACTCTCTTGTTTCATTCTAGAATTGACAGTTGATGTGTTGAAAATATAAAGGAACATTTGACTCAACTGTGATGCTTATTGTGCTTCTGTGGTTAAACATTGTCCATAGAAAGCCAGCCCTCAAGAAGCTATCAATCAACTTATGCCATATTTCTCAAAGCAGTACTCTTTTTTTCTCTCGCAGGTTCTTTGACAAAGCTGCGATAGTAAATCAATCTGACTGTGAATCTGTTGCCATGATTAATACATGGAGAATCTGTACAGTGACTCAAGTGGAAGAGCTCAAGATTCTGATTAGAATGCTACCTATCTGGGCCACTCATATACTGTTTTCGACAGTCCTGGAACAGATGTTCTCAACATTTGTAGAACAAGGCATGGTAATGGACAAACACATCCTCTTTTGAGATACCAGCAGCGTCCTTCCAATGTGTAGATGTCATCGCTGTGCTTGTTCTTGTTCCAGTCTATGAAAGAGTCCTAGTTCCAGTATTCAGAAGATTCACTGGCATGGCGTATGGCATCACGCCACTGCAGCGGATGGGGGTTAGTTTATTTTTATCCATGCTCTCGATGGTGTCAGCAGCACTAGTGGAGAGCAATCGCTTACAGATTGCTCATGCCAGTGAGGTAGCTGTTCCTATGAGCATTCTGTGGCAAGGACCCCAATACTTTCTGATAGGTGCCGGCGAGGTGTTCTCCATTGGGTTGCAGGAGTTCTTTTACGAGGAATCACCTGACGCCATGAGAAAGCATTTGCCTGGCATTCTCATTTGCTAACAGCTCGGCTGGATATTACCTGAGCTCATTCATTATTTCTCTTGTGCCCGTGTTCACCGCCAGAGGAGGCAGTCCAGGATGGATCCCTGATGACTTGAACCAAGGGCACTTGGATCGGTTTTACTGGATGATGGCTGGGCTTAGTTTCCTCAATCTGCTAGCCTTTATCTTCTGCGCAATGAGGTACAAGTGTAAAAAGGTTTCCTGAGATCTTGTGATGTGGCCACTATAATGCCGAACAGCAATCTCTCGTGCAGTGGTAATGGTAATGTCGACTTTTATTGTGTGGCACTGCACATTATTATCGACATCAAGCTGTAGAAGTAGAACTCTGCGGTTTTCGTCATCATTTTTACCCCTCAGTTATCGCTTACTATATTGTTTCTTTGCACACGTGAGAAATGCACTCAGAGGTCTCAGAGGTCGTTTTATCTTTCCTATTTCTGCAATCTGAAACAGGTGGTTTACATTTTCCAGGCAGCAGTTTCCGTTGTTGGGTGAAGTCCACATGTTAGTGGCTTGTTTTGTTTTTCCAAGAAATACAAGTTACTATTAGTTTTTAGATTAAAATACAAGATACTAGTTGTTTGCTGGTAATAAACGACGCTAACTTTTAACTGATGGGCTGTATATTTGCCATGAGTTTGAGCTAACATGCTCTCGACTCACGGGCTAAGGCCTGCAGGGCTAGCCTGGGCCAAGGCTTTCCACCCTCTCGATTATGCAGTCCCCTGACGGCTGATTTTTTTTTTTTTTTTTTTTTTTGGACCCTGACGGCTGATTTAATAGTAGGGAATACTGTAAGTTGAAACACATACAGTACGCAGTCTTCCGATGCAGTACTTCTTGGTTCGGGTTTTGCCAGACCCATCTCGGTTTGGCTTCGGCCTAGTGCAGCAGTCTTCTCGTGTCTGGCAGCGCGCGCATCGTGGAAAACGGACTCGTGACGATACATGTCGGTATGTGGAGGCCGCGCGCCGAGGCGGAACCGGCCCGGCCCCTGGGAACCGGCCGCAACGAAACCGCCGACCGCCGTGGCGCGGAAGGGAATCCGCTAGCCGTCCCGTCCGGGCACGGCATCCAGCGCCAGCGCCCGGGGAAGCACGACCGCAGTCCGCAGCACACGCACGGTCTCCCCACCAGCGGTTTCAACTTTGAACTGATCCCCGCCGGCCCCTGCTGTTTTTTGCTTGATGGGCAGATCTGCAGATCAGTTGTAGGCCGGCCCGTCACTAGTGGCGGCCCCGCCTTCCTAATCAGCGTGGTCCATTGCTACTCTTGGATTAACCATGTTTCTTTTGAATATGGTACAGTAGGCGCTACCCTTGAGGCCAACTCCATGATCACGCAAGTTTTGTTTTCTCTTTTATGTCAGTCTCAATGGGTTTTATTAGTGTTTCATGCGCGTTAAATCAATGTCATATCAAAAAAACTTCACTTTTTACGTAAACTCCTATGAGAGAAGGAAAAAGTTTTACCATGGTGAAACCTTTGGAGCCTTTGTTTCACATGTGTTGGAAGCGGTGTGAAACCCCCATTGAGAGAGAAATAGTGTTTCACCATGAAACTATGCAATTAAACCATGCAATAAGAGAGAGACCGTGGGACCCATAAGCCTATAAAACGTGAATGAAACTATGCATTGAGGAGCGCCTATTTCATACCAAAGTTTCACATCCTAGAAACCGTGAAGGGTCGAGATGGGGACTAGAGGGGGTGAATAGTCCCTTTTAAAAACTAATCGCACCGGCTAACCAAACAAAAGCGGAATTAAACTTATCGGTCTAGCCAAGACTTCACCCCTCTAACTAAGACTCTAAATCACCTCACAAAGGATCCTATACAAGAAGAGAGAGGTAACAAGCTTAGCTAGAGCTCCTAAGCAATTCTAATGCAAGGTCACACAAACCTAAGCACTAACATTAAGCAATGGTGAGCTCCTACACAATTCTAGTAAGCACAAGCATAAAAAGCCCCTAAGCTCACTAGATGCACAATGGATAAGGCGACACACGCCTAACCCAAAGGCTCAAATTACCTAGCTACACAAGCTAAGCAAAGTAACTAATCAAGCTACACAAACTAGATAGTTACAACTACTCTACTCAAGCACAATATATATATGAATGTAATAACACGCCTTGTGATAAAGAGATTGCAAACCACCGCGAAGTGTGGACACAAGATGACACCGGTGATTTTTTTTCGTCGAGGTCTCGGGAAGCTTGCCAACTTCCCCTACTCCTCGTTGTGTCGGCCAGACACCTTGGTGGTTTCACGGTTTGGCGAATCACCCAATTGATGATCCTCAAGCTTAATGGCCGGTGCCAAATCCCACGGTGGGAGCTCGACGAGTCCCTCACACGATTAATGAGTCCTCTAGCCATTCCCTCGTAGGGTACCGTGTGAACCCACACACAAGTGTGGTAGCTCAATGACACGCTCCACTAGAGTTGCTCTTCCACGATCCCCGCGAGGTGAGCACGAACCTCTCACAATCTCTTCTTGAAGCACCGCACAAGCTTCCTTTTGCTTCACGAAGTCTCTTGCCACCAAGCCGCCTAGGAGGTGGCAACCTCCCAAGAGAAACAAGCACACCGGCTTGCAACACGATCACCTAGTGCCACGAATGCGATCTCTCAACGCAACGCACTAGAACTTCGATCTCTCACTCAATCGGATGAACGATATCAAGCATATGTGAGTGGGAGGGCTCTCAAGCACTCTCAAGCATGGACACAAAGTCCCCAAGGTGCTTTGAACAACCAAACCAAAGTCGGCCACCCCATCTATTTATAGCCACAAGCCAAAATAGAGTCGTTGGGGTGTTTTAGCGCCTGACCGGGATGCACCGACCAGGACTCACCCGGGTCCGTCGCTCCCTTTCAAGCGTCCGTCCGATGGGGACAGAGCGGGCCCCCCGGTGACAACGCCGAGCATGCTTCCGGTGCATGCTTCGGTCCGTCCATGCGTCGGTCAGGTCAAGAGCCAAGTTCAAAAACATGCTCTCACGGAAACTCCGGCCGGACCGTCGGCCAAAGGACCAGCTTCGGTCGAAGTCCGGCCGGCGCTTCCGGCCGCCGCTTCTGCGAAACCGTCGTTTCCCATCGCTTTTTAGCCGACATGCTACCCAACAAGTATACCAACTTGAGCATGAGGAATAGCATGTTTTCACCACCACGATGCATCGGCAAGCAATAGAAAATATGCATCTCATTTTCCGAAAGCGCCCGAATCCGCCTCGCAAGCTTCGGCGGGAGGATGAGCGGTTCCCAAACCAAACTCAACCCCGCATACAACCGCCGCCTTTGCAAATGTGCCAACACCACCAAGTGTACATCACAATGTGCATGTGTGTTAGCATTTTCACAAACATTTCAAAAGACGGGTTAGCTCTTACCACGCCACTTTCGATCCTAACACATCGCAAAGTTAGATCGCTCAAGTGGCACTAGATGACCGATATGCAAACAAGTTTGCCCCTCTTGATAGTATCGGCCCATCTATCCTAAATCCGGTCATAAACTTCTCTAAGCACCAATGACCGTGAAATGAAATGCCCTATAGGTTATACCTTTTGCCTTGCGCATTTCCATTCCGCTCCATCTTCAAGTGCCGATGCAACACATGCACCAACACGATTAAGAATGATATGATCCATTTCATATCATCACATGACCTTCTTGGTCCATCGATCTTAACCTCACTTGCTCTTCACCGTTGCGCCGGTCCGTCGGCGCCAAGTCCCTTGACTTGCCCTTCACACTTGCAACTGGTGCATCAAGCCAAGCCTTGTCTTGATCTTCACCACCTCGGTCACATGACTCCATATCATGTTTCATATGCAATAAGCTCCTTCATTGCATCATCACATGTGAACTAATCTCCTGTGTATAATCTCAATCACACATATTAGTTCACCTAATGTTGACACTCAATTACTAAAACCACAAGGGACCTTTCAAACCGGGAGGTGAAACTCTCCATTGAGACTGACCTTAAACCCGGTGCAAAAAAAAAAAACAATAAAATAATTTTTTGGAAAGAATATACCTTTCTATGAATCCACATGTAGTACAGTTCCCTCCAATGATGCTCAAATGAGAACAAATCCAAATAAACTTATGTTTACACCGATAGTTTCTATCTAGATTTATGTGATTGTGATTTAATATAAGTAAATATTACACATAGAAATCATGGGGTTGTATTGTTGACGGTTGATTTTGGCTGATTATTTTAAACCGATGTTTTCTTGGAATTGTTTTCGTCTAATCTCATATCGTTTTTCACCTATATCAGTACCTATGCACTCCTTCTTGTCATGTTTGTTATGGATAAGACATATTATTATCCAATTCATCACAAACAAGACCTCAAATGTGTTGCACCGGGTTAATGCACTGCGGTACATTCACGGATGCGCAGTGGACCGGGGCATCGAACTATATTTGCACGGTATAAGTACGTGTACCTACGATTCTACTACGAGCTCGCTCGTCTGAATGTCTGATCGCTTTTCGTTTGGATCGACAACCGGCTCACCGAAGATCGCGGCGCGACACGGATGCGTGCAGGTCACCTCGAGTGCACAGCGATGTACCCTACAGTCGCATGGTGTTAGCTGTTACGTACTCCACATCCGTACGCATGCCCCCGCCCACAGTTGGGATCGTCGTGGGCTCGGCTTCATGGCGCATTTGGCAGTGGCACCACCGTGTATATAGGAGTACAGCATGTGCCGTGCCACTTGGTACGTGCGGCGAAGAGGCAATCGACTCCCGAGTGGGAGGGTGCCCGGCTGCCGGCCAACTTGGGCTCGTGATCGAGCGGGAGCAGGAGTCAGTCAAAAGGAGCATCAGCTGTTCCTCGACAGAAACGGGAGATGAACCCGCTACAATGGGTGTCGCTGTTCAGTCGAGGTTTCATGCCAGTACTCCGTAGGACGGGGACGGGGGAGATTAGGTGACGTTTGATGCCCAAATCACGCCGTGCGCGTAGCGAGTCAGCGACATGTAAAATTGGTAGCCACCCAGCCTGGCACCAACCAACCTAGATGAACACGAACGGATATCTCTATCTGTGCTGTGCAAGCACTGGCGCTGGGGTCGGTCGCCGAACGAACGGATCTCTGGTCACGGATTACGGCGGCATGTAAGTCCATAAATCAATTGGTGTGCGCCGAACCGAACGCATGAGAAGACAAGATGAGAACCATAGTAGTACTAATAATAATCTTAAAGAGATCTCTAATCTTAAACCCACATGCGGGTCAGGTGCCCCCGCGATCCGCATCCGCGGCCGATCGAATCCGGAGAGCGCGAGGGACAAATGGGAGATGGGCGCAGCGCAGCGCAGCTTCATACAGCACGGGGCCGCCGCACATGCCGGCACATGCGCACGCACAGAGCTAGCGCCGCACGGCAGCCGGACCGAGCCGAGGGGCCGCGGCCGCCTGCTCCTCCTCCGTCGCTGGCAGCTCGGTTGGCTCGGTTCCTTCCTGGCTCGGCTCTCCCTGCCCTACCACGCTCCGCGCGTACGTGGACGCGGGTGGCATGGGCCATGGCTCTGCGTTCGCACGCGCGCGCGCCCCACGGCCCGCCTAGAACAGAGCAGGAGCCCGCCTCGTTGAGCACAGCGGCGTGCCTGCCAATGCCAGTTGCCCGTGGCAGACGAGCGAGCGAGCAAACCCAACCCGTGGGTGACCGGGTGCGGTGCGGGGACACGCGGGGTCCCGGGATGTGATCGCAGGGCCCGGCCACCTCATGGCGTCTAGCGCCCCCGACTTGTCCCGCTGCTATCACAGCGCGCCTGCTTGTCCTGAGCGCGGACGCTGGCATGCCATGGCATTGCCCACCAGGCGGCAGAGCACACTGTGCTAGTCCCAGTGAGATGCTATTGCTGCTGCTACTAGGCAGGACGATTAGCCCCCGGACCGCGGCCACCGCGGCACTAATGACCCCCGATTTGGTCGCGCGGCCTCCGGTTTGACCGCGGCAACTTTGCGCCGAGGCCCCTGTGGTTTTTTAATCGGGTCTGTTTCGCGGATTCGTGCGCGCCTTGGCGTTCGCGCCCCGCTTTAACTTTGTCGTGTCGCGCCATCTGTCCGGGCTCTGTTCATTGGGTAACGATTGCCGGCTGTATCTGTGTGTGTGCATGTGCAGGGATTCAGAGGGGCTTTGCAGGACGCTACAGTGAGGATGTGAGCGAGGGTGCCCTTTGACAGGAAAAAAGAAAGGCTTTGGACCGAGCCCGCCGGCCGCGCTTTTCGAAAGCAACCTTTGCGCAAATTTTGGCTGCTGATTACGGGCGATCATCGCATCGCCAGTTTGGTCCAGTGATCAGGAAGAACAGCGCTTCAAGAAAAGATAGAGAACCAACCCTATGCAGCAGCTATGCTAACCGTTTCAAATTTTGAAAGGGGTGAGAATGAAAAAGAGGAGGTCAAAAACTGTACCGCGGCAGGCAACGCCATGCATGCATGTGTGCAGGGGCAGAAGCTGTGGGGGCCTGCGAGAGCGGTACGTGTACCGTGCGGTTGATGGGCATGATAAAAGCTGCGGGCACACTGCGCAGGCCACATGGGCGTGACTCGGCCTGCCAGGGTGGGGCTGGAGCCAACCTTTTCACCCATTCACCCGCCTGCCCCGGAACCGGAACTAGTAGCCGGCCGTCGTACCGACTAGGAGGAGGACTACGATTGTTCGTCTACCACCGGCGCCAAGCATACGGACACGAGAGATACTGGTCAACTCCAATGCGCGTCTGTACTACGTACTGTACAGGACATGGGTATAAAAAATGATAACAAATACTCGACACATTTGAGTTACCACGGTCCACCCATAATTTCTTTTCAATTCATTTTTCTATTCGTAAAATCCTCCAAATACAATACTTTCAACAGTAATGGGCACATGTAATTTACACGCCACCAAACTAAATATTGTTGTTCATGTCTTATACGATTAGTTTTTTTTTATTACAGTACTAGCAAGTAGTATTAATATTGACTAGTAGTATTCTATTAAATGTACTACCAAATTATCGTAGAATTTGAGTCAGATTTAATGCTAAGTAACACAAACAAACGTGGCAACAATTTATGATAAATTTGACGGTACTAATAAAGCATCTAACAATCCAAGGTTTAATAGCAAAACCACAAAACAATACTATTTTTCTCGAATTTTCAACATTTTGGCTTGGCTTCTTGGAAGCAAAAGTCGTTTCAGCCCGTCGTCGATGGTTGGGCGTATGGACCAAGCAAAATGTTTGGCATCATCAGAAAACACATATATAGACAGCGGTTAGCTAAATCAGGCAAACGAGTCGCTACTGGATTGGTTCAAAAGGGTATTAAATCCGCGACATGCACTGATGTGAACGCTCATGCTGATATTGCGGCATCGGGTAAACAAAGATACTTTTGGACAAACAGGACTGTCCTTGATACAGTGTTTTAGGGTCATGCATCAACACTCAAACAGCTTAAGCTGAACAAAACAAAACAGACCTGAATTCTGTTGGTAGGAATGCAGTAGGATCACAAATCACAAAAAGATTCTAGTGACAATAATCGTAAATTCACTCATTTCATTAGCACCACCAATCATTAGTCTAGATCCAGAAAGCCATCTCACAACAACACCACCACCTGATCCCAATCCCTTTCAAAGTTTTGAAAGATGAGAGATAAATGGAGGTGCAAAGCACTCGCAAAAACTTTCTCACTGTACTTCATTCTTTCTGTAGAGGTGTCAACTATACTAGATCCACTCAGCCAGATGGGAACAAAGGCAGAACAACATAATCATCATATAGTATTTTGCAGCGACCAGCCTCAGCTGATCAGCGGACAGTACTTACTAGGAGACACATACCGAGACAACGACTGAAGCCATACAAGATCTCACACAAGCACACACACACGAACACATCTCTATCCATATCCATAGGAATGGCTTGGGATCTTGCACTAGTAGCAGTTAAAATAGCTTACAGACAACTGCCATGGCCATGTGCTCTTCTCCAGTCTATGGCCGACCGTAGTATACAAATATCTGCATCTCGCAGCAGGCTGTAGCTGTACTGGTATTACATGTGACCTGTGGCTGGGGCTGGTACCAGAATTGTGGATTACCTCCCATTTAGTAAACCTAGTGGAGGTGGCTGTAGTTGTAGAGTACATCAAGGACCTTGACACAGTAACATCTTTGTGCTGATGCTACCTGCTACTGGTAAATACTAAGTACAGATACTATTTATATATATCTAATAACTAGGGGTAACACTAGAGGGATTATGTGTATATATAATATATATACTTTTATCTGGCAACACTGCATATGCCGCCGTTTTTTCTTAATCAAGGCTAATGGCATCTTCTTCTCTTGTGGTTTAGTAGAACTATCCACTAGAAAGGTAGGGACTAAAAAGAACAAAAGAAAGGGAGCTAACACTATGCTGACACTTGAATCCTTTTTTCCTATATATTCCACCATCGCTTTTCTTGGCTTCTAGTATTCCTGTCACAACCACAAGCAGCAAAAGGAGAGAGAGAGAAAAAATAAGAGAAAAAGGCAGAATAAATTAGTAAAGCCAAAAGGTTGTTATTTGAGAAGCCTAGTCGGAATAAAGAGGGCCGTTAGTGCTTACTATGATTAGGCTGGGGTCTCACTGGCTTCCAATGGTGGACTTTACATCCCCATGGCTCCGTGATCGGAGGACAGCCTGCTCATAGCATTCAGAGAATCATTTCATTTCATTCGTGGATGACAGAATGTTCATGGACATAATCGGCGCCACGGAAAGTAGAGGCACCTGTGCATGGGGAAGAAGTAGGAGCTGGGCGAAGGAATTTCCAACGCAGGGGGGCGGAGATGGTTACTACCACCGTCGATCTGCTTGCTCCCAACACCGGCATCAACACCAACACGGGATGCGGTGTTCTCAGTCTCTGTGGCGGTGAAACTGTCATGCGCAAGCGCAGCAGACTTGGTTGGGGATGCAAATGGGCTGTCCGGCAAATTGTGCTCTCCACTGTGTCATGGAACAAGCAAAGATCAGGATTACTGAAATGTTTTATATTGGATCATGATTCATGAAAGCTAAGTGTGGGGATCAAATTCAAAACAAGCAAGCAGAATGATATGATGGGTTGTTTAGTGTAGTTTAATCCACCTTTGGTCGCTGTCAGCCGCGTCTTGGCTCGCCTCGCAAAGCAGATTCCTCCTTATCACCGCCGTTGACCTTCCCCTCCAGAGCAAATCCACTGCTCAGCTTGAGCTGCTCCCCGTCAACGGCCAAGCAGGAATCACAATGATCAGTAACATTTGAAAACGATTACTGAAGTGATCAACGTGCTGCGTCGTACCGGACTCTGGCGGCGACTCGACTGCGGTGGTGCTCACAAGTTGGCTGGACGCGAAGGCATTGCCAATCGGTGTGGGCTGTGGCGAAGCGGCTGCTGCTGCGCGAGCCTTGAGGTCGAGCAGCATGAGGCGGCGGCTCTGGAGCTCAATGGCCTGCTGCAGTTCGGCAGCCTGCTGCTGCTCCTCCAGCTTTCGGCGCAACAGCAGCTCGTTGGCGCTGTTCGAGTGCTGCAGCATCCTGGCGCCGAACTGGTGCAGATCGAAGGGGTCCCTGGCATCCAGCCCTCCGGTGGGCGTCGTGCAGCCGGAGAAGTCCCCATGCTGCTGCTTCCTGCGAACGAAGCGAGATCAGTCAGCCCGAGCAACTGCATGCATGCCATTGCCGCCGCTGGAAGCAAACAATGCATGCCTGTACTTGTCGGGGACCTTGCCCTTCTCCTTGTAGGGCTTGACGAGCACGCGTGCGTCGCAGATGAAGTGCGGGTTGCCCTTGGCCAGGATGAGCTTCACCGTCTCTGGGTACACGAAGGTGACGAACCCGAACATGCGCTTCTGCTGGTAGGGGAATGCGCACGTCGTGAACTGGCCCGTAGATGCTGCAGCGCATTGCATTGCCAACGAGGGTCAGGTCGGTGAAGCAAAGCAAAGATTGCTTGCAGCATGTCATGTGTGCATGCATACTCGTATCTTACCTGAAATAGTTGGAGACGTCCTCCTCGCGGAACGTGCTGTCGGCCGGGAAGGTCAGATAAATCTGGCGCGAGCCGGGGTTCATCATGTTGGCGAAGTCGGTGCGGTCCAGGCGCGTCGTCGGCCGGCCCATGAACTTGTGCGCCTCGTCGCCGCCGCCCAGCATCAGGGACGCGGCCGCCGCGGCTCTGCAGGCGAAAAAGGCTTGGTGCTGCGAATGATTCCAGTTCGGAAGTTGTGTAAAGGCAGGCGGCTGCTCTACCTGTCGTGCTGCTGCTGCAGCAGGAAGCTGAGGCATTTGCTAGCGGCGGAGGGCGAGCCTGGGAGGGAGCCGGTGGGGGGGAGTAGGGGAAGGCGCCGGGGCCCAGGCGCTGGCTCTTGGAGCGCATCAGGAAGTCTTGATCGGCGGCTGCCTCCATCTTGGCTGCGGCGTCGTCGGGGAGACCGCCGTGGACGAACCTGCAGCTGCCGCCGTTCTTGCAGAACCCGCGAGCGTAGTAGAGGCAGGGCTTCCACCCGAAACCATCGCCGCCGCCGCCGCTGCCAAGGCAGAGCTCGTTGACTGACGAGCTCCGGCGGTGCGCTGGGCCGCCGTTGGGCCACCCGAGGCCGAACGCGAACATGTCCCCCGGTCCGGGGCTCCGGCACTCCCCGCCGTCGAACCCCGGGAGCTGGTGGGCCGGGTTGGCGCCGCCCTCGTTGAGGAACGCAAGCTGCTCCTGCAGCTGCAGGTCGTCCAGGAGCGCGTCCCCGGCCTGATGAGGGGGAAGAAGGGCGCCGCGCCGCCGTTCACGGGCTGGGCAGCTCCTCCCCAGCCCCCCGCCGCCTCCTCCGCGGTGCCATTACTCGTGCTGTTGCTCCTGGAGAACACGGGCGCGTGGCCCCACGACGACGGCGAGGACACCGAGAGCGGCGATGGCGCGCCGGCGCGGCCCGAGTTCTGGCGCAGGAACGGCGCGTGGCCGGCGGCCGCGACGGAGGTCGGCGAGGCCGGGAGGAGCAGGCCGAGGTCCTTGCGCGCCTTGGCCATGACGGCGTGGAGCAGGGACTCGGGGCCGAAGGCGAGGCGGATCATCTCCTTCTCGCCGTGGTCCTGGATGAGGAGGAGGCCCATGATCTTGGCGGCGTGGTCCGGGTCCAGCGCTTGGATCCGGGAGAACACCACCTTGGTGGCCTCGTAGGCGTCCATGGCCGGCCGCGCCAAGAGAAACAAGGAGACGAAACCCCTGGCACCGAGCAGCTCACGGGCTTCTCGCTTCTCCCTCACGCCCCCTCCCTTTACCCAGTGCAGCTCGGTCTTACCGCCTTCACGGCCTTTTGTACACACGCCTAGCCGCTGCGATCAGATCGATGGAGGATACTATGTCAGTGTAGGGTAGCGCTGGGTAATGGCTAGTAGTGCTCTGGCTGCTCGCGAGCTTCCGCTTCCCCAAGCTGCCGCTGCGCCACTGCACCACTGAGCAGCTCCATTTCCCCAAGGTGTGGTGCTTAGCCGCGGCCAATCAAAGAGAAAACCCACTGTATTACTGCACCTCCTCGCGCGCGTTGTTGGGGGTTGGTTTCTTGGGCTTTGGGACAGCGAGCGAGCGAGCGTGGAGTGGGGGATCAATGGCCGTGTGCACATACCAGATTCAGTTTGGTTTCTTATTTTCACTGTTGTCCATGTCCAGGAGGACCCAGAAAAAAAAACAATAGGTGTTCAATTCAAAGCTGCGTGACCTGTGCATGGATCTTGATCTCCCAATTCGCCATTTTCAAAACCTGATTATGGGCATGGATTCCATCCTGAATGGAGCTTTGTCCCGTTCTCCCGGCCTCCAGCGCCGTGCCGTTAACCCCGCCTGTTTGGCAGAAAACGGATGCCGCTTCCTTTCGAGACTCGGGGGCGATATTTGCATCTACGGGAATCCAGTTCCTCTTTTGGCAGCAAAATGGCCTACGAATTTCGAAACCGGCAAATTGGCAGAAAGGCATGGCCAAGCTTGCCCAGCCAGGTCGATCGGGTTCAGGTAAGTGATGGATCCTGTCGCATTTCTCAAGATGAGATATATCGACGGCGATGGGATAAACCAAAGTAGTAATCTCAATGCAGCACGGTACCACTTTCCTTATCATATTCAAATCATGGATGTTGCCTGGTAACCAATTGTAAGCCGACGGGGCATGTTGCGGTGCGGGCGGCACCAACAGCAGCGAGATTTTTATGCCCGGATACAGAAATGTTTCACCAGATGTTGTTTTCCTAAACCTGAACTGAAAGACCATGACTTTGGGTATTGATTGTGCACCGCTATGTATCACATTTGTGTGTTTTCTTTGTTTTTTTTAAAAAAAAACATACATTAGCATGTGCTTCGTTAAGTAGTAGTGGAAAAGTTTACAACCCTTACAAATAGTCATAATTACGAGTCATACACATCTTAGAGAAAAAATAAACATAACCGAAAGACGGGAGAGAGGGAGAGACCCTCTACCACGAACCTAAACCCTTGAACCTTCTTAGGAGAGTGCAATAACGCAAAGCTGCCGAAAAAAGAGATGGAGCCGCGGTGGCCAAGCATCCACCGAGAAGCATATGACGACAAAGTATCCGCCGGAGAAGAAGGGGTGCTAGTATGCCCTCAGCACGTAAGCTTAAGTGGGCACGCCCGAAGCAACATAGCAGCAAAGTATCCGTCCGAACATAAGGAGGGGCCCAACATGTCATCAGCTCATAGCCGTGAGGGGGTGCTCCGAAGCGACACAGAGGAACGCTATCACGCCCTCGGCCGGCCGGCGTGAGGGGGGCGACACGCAAAGCAACAAGGTAGCAAAGCATGCACCAGAACCAGAGCAACGACGACGACAACATCAATTAAGCTGGCCAGAACAATGTGAAGACGAGCATGAAGCACACACAAGCAGGACGACTCCGGCAAAAGCAACGGGAGATGGACTACGATAGTGCTCGATCCAACGAAGCCCTCAAGAAGGACCTTGGCCTCCGCAGACGCCACCAACTCTGGAAGGACACGAGTAGATTTTTCAACCATAGACTGCCTTGACGAACAACAACTTCGACGACGCCTTCAAGAAGGTAGGTAGTGTGGTTGCGCCACCGCCGCCACCCCGGAGGACCGAGAAGGGTTTTCGCCCACAAACTATAGGTACCTAGCGACAGACAGCGACGAAGCCAAAAATAATTTTAGGGTGGGTTGAACAATGTCTAAACAAGCTTAGCCCCTTCTAATCTTTGTAATTATATACAAAAATTAGGGGGCTACCCCCCCCCCTTGAGCTAGGTTCAACGCTGGTGGCCCTTGAAATTTGCATGCACACCGCTTTTTCCAAGCGATTTACAACACACAACAAACTTAATGTGACTTTGGCATTAGTTAGTTGTCGGCCCCCGGCCCTCAGGAATAAATTGCTTCTCGTACCTTTGTCATGGTCTATGGTTTCTAGTATATTGTTGCACCATTTTGTGTAGATTAGTTTTAGGTTGCGGTTCCACGGTCATTCGGAGATCGAATTGAAATCTTCACGTTTGGTGTCTCTCTCTTCATCACTTGGTCGCATCCAATATTGGGCATGTATAAAGCTAGTTAATTTGTTGTTATCTTTGGTTTCTTTGACCTAGTATTGTGAAGATTGGGCTACCCTCAAAGAGGTTCCATATCAATTGGTACAAAGCCTTCGTGTGTTACGATAAGTCTCACCATAATCCACATATCTATCTTTTGATTTATCCATCATATGTTATTATTTTTGTGGATCTCCTAAAGTTCCTTTGAAAAGGCCACAAAAAAATCATATAACCTTTTTCAATGCATGGTTACCTTTGTATTGCTTTTTCATCAAATTGCTAGTCACCATTTTTACATATATTTGTGTTATTTTTTATTTGTTATCCTTTCTTGTTAGTATAAAAAAAATTATAAAAAGAAGAAAAAAAAAAAAAAAATAGTGAAAATAAGGGGGTTATGTTGGGTTTTTGTTTTGTTGCAAATTTTAATTTCACATGCTCAAATTTGTGGTGTTCTAAAAACAACGTTAACAAAATTTTTAAAGAAATCTTTGGAATCTTTAAAGATCAAAGAACCTCCACACGACAATAGAATTTTAGCTCCAATTTTAGATCGATGAATTACCATGCTTTGTTGGAGTTTGAAGAAAGTATTGGTGCCCTACCTTTGGTTAGAAGCAAACCCTGGGAAAGTAGTTGAGGAAGAGTGGATCAAGTAATCACAACAATAAGAACTTAAGACAAAAAAAAAAGTTGGTCAAGGATGGAGCAGAAAACTCTATTAGAATTCAGTGTAATGCGATTGTCAATACTAGAAGTTTTCCCTTCTAAGAAAATATCAATAAAATATACTCCCACAATTTTAAATTATAAATTTTGACTTTTTTAGTTCAATCATTTAGGATGAACCAAAAAGTCAAAAAAGCACAATCGGAGGGGGAGATGCCTCTACCGCATTTCATTAAGAAGAATGTGATTCTTCCCCGATCGCGAAAAACCCGAACCCCGGCTACGCCAAATGGGATATTTTTTATTACCCTCGGCCTCAAATTCGCTCCCACCGGGATTCAAACTTAGGACCTGAGGGGTGCCTTCGGAGTGTTAGGCTGGTTGGGTAACCAACTGAACAATGTCCAAAAAAACTCAAAATGACTTATCATTTGAAAAGGAGGGAGTACGTTCTACACAACACATGTTCGAAGGTTGTGACTTGTGAGATTGTGTGATGGTTGGAGTAAAGAAAAAGCAAGCCAATTCCCTTAGTCTTGGCCCTTGAGCAATGCAGAAATCAATTGCTCCAGAATCGATAGACACGGACTAAGTGCAATAATGGACTTAGCCAAACAAACTAGTCAGTATTTTTTTTAATATGAGGAGAGAAAGAGTCTAATATGAATAGAGAAGAGACGAGCGTGAACATAGTTTGCTTGTTATTCAAGCACCAAGCTAAGCACCGATACATAGACATAGTGGGTCCAAACAAAAAAAAATGTATGCGAGGAGAAGCAGGAAAGAGAAAGTAACATATGACACCATATATAGTAATAATAAAGTTTTATAGACAAGAGCCGACAACTATTAGACAAAGGTTAATAATAGAGCCAAATGCTTTGCTTGTAGCTAAGTTATAAGAGCCAAATTATACAATGGTTAGCTTTCATAGGAGCTAAGCTCTTCTCTCCACCACATCAGCAAAAATGTTGACTAGCTTGGCTACAATCCTATTATTGTACTTGCTCTTATATGATTTAGCCCTTATATGATTTTAGCTTATATAGAGCCAAACACTTATTTTGTTATTAAGAGTAATAGAGTCAAGTACTTGTTTCTCCAAAGATTTTTATTATTATTACATGGTTTCATTTTCAATCCTCCTCGTCACATACATTTCTATTGAAACCTACTATTATCTATATATCCATGTCCAAATTAGTGCTTAACTAGAAGACAAGCTCTTATCTCTCTCTCCTCCCCCATCCGAAAAATACTAGTGACTAGTTTGACTATAAATCCATTATCGTAATTACTCTAATCCTTGACGCCTTTAGGACTGTCTAGCCTGTTGTTCAAAGGGATGAAGGAATAGGCATTGGCGCTGTGATGCACTTTTGCCATCGAAATACCTTGACGCCTTTAGGACTGTCTAGTACATGTATGTCCCACTGTCTGAGGGGGGTTCGCAGTTATGATATTTTCCGCTTTGCACACTTGCATCTACTCTTAATCGAGACTTGCTCTGTTGGGGGATGGTTTCAATAATGAACAGGCAAGTGTTGCGGAAAACAGCCCGTTTTGAGCAATCTTCTGGAAACTCCAAGAGTAAAGGACAGAACACACAAACTCATCACCGCTGTACCGTTTACTTGAACGTACAGTGTGTCCGCAAGTAGAGAGCCGCGATACAACTGCAAGCAACCTCCTAGAATTTGGAGTCGACGGTGTGGGACGAATCTTGTTCGGCTTATGTGTTGTCATGTGCATACAACAAGCCTACAATCCTATATATGTACTGTACACGACATTCGTTGACTCCAGTTAAAAAAAAAGTACAATCACTCGACGGCCACGGTGAGCGGGAACCGGCGGAGGCAGAGACTGGAAGGTGCATTCACACTCTTACCAAGAAGACCAGTTTTAATGGAGTGTTTTACCCCGGTTTCCAAGATCCGAAACTTTGACATTGAAGATTTCACACTCTTTCTGACACATGAGAAACAACGCTCAAACGTTTCCCTTCTCTCTCCTCACGCTTCACGCAAAAGTAAATTTACTGTGATGTGGACCCTATTTAATGTCTGCGTTTAAACGTCCGTAAAACCCCACAAAGATCGGCGCAATAATCACACTCGAGCTCGGATCTAATCTGTCCCGCTCGATTCTAACCCAAACTGGACAGTTTTAGGTGAAATCACCTTATCAGGCCCTTGTCCACGTAGAGGTGCCAAATCTAAGTTGCGCAGGGGGTCAACTTCGTGGTGTTTCTTGTGTCGCCTGTGGAAGGAAAACAATTCTCGCGTCTTCGACAACATTGTGAACATGGTGGTCCAGGCGAGGCAGGTGGTGCTGGATGAAGGGGTTGAGTGGGTCGTCACGGGATCAAAGAGATTTCTCACTGGCAATGGCCACAGGACCTTAGAGCTGTGCGCTTTGCGGTTTGTCACGCAATTGTTCAAAATGTAGTGTGTTACATTAAGTTGTTGATGTCGCGGCGTTTCCTTCTTGGCATCACGCCATGGATGGCCTCGGGTTGTATCATGTTGTCTCTTTCTTAATAAAAAACACACATGAAGTCCTGTTCTAGAAAAAAAGTGTCAAATCTGAATAAATGCTTATTACGTACTGTGGAAGTTAAAGCTTGGAAGATTAATCTTTTTACGGACCTACGTATCCGAGTAATCTCCTAAAATAACCTAGCTAAAGCGATATAATATTTTCACTACAATCATTATATCGCTTAGCTGGGTTATTTACATGTACAAAATGGATTATTTACGTGGGATGGGCGACGTCGACTCCATAGGCACGAAGTCGACGTGGACGAAGACGTTGGGAGGAGATAAAGAAGACACGTGAGTATCGCTGTCAATGGCTAACAGTCCATTTTCGTGGTTCTGGTTAACCCACGGTCATAACCACTAAAAATTTATGAATCCAAAAAAATTAAGCGATTTACAATTTAACCGAGGCAATATTATTATGGTCTAGTTTCTCTGCTTTTCCTTTGATCTACCTACCGTCATTGTTGTTCTACACACTACAGAAAAATAAGTCCTTTCTTTGCTCGGCGAAAAGCTTTTGCGAGCGTGGTGCTCGGCAAAGACCCGCCGAATTTTTCGTAGGCATAGAGCCTTTGCCGGAGCCAGTACACTTACGCTTTCGACAAAGGCTTTTGCCTAGCGGCGGTTGTGGCTCTTGGCAAAGAAAAGTAGCTAGTAACTGCTATTAACCGACGGCCCTTGCCGAGAGCGCATCATATGTCTCTCAACAAAGAAAATTCCTTTTTTAAAAAAAAAACTTTGCCGAGAGTCATGCCGGGAAGCGCCCCGGCAAAGAAAATTTCTTTTATTTTATTTTATTTTTGAAAAAAACTTTGCCGAGAGCCAAACTTTGCGAGGGTTGGGCTCTCGGCGAATGAGCCTTTGTCGAGTGTTGGGATTTGGCGAGGGTAGCCGTCGGCAAAACGCTGTACTCTCGGCGAAGGTGATTTTCCCGTAGTGACAGCTACCACGAGATGGCTATGAATATGCTCTACAATAAAGGTGTGTTCAGAAAGGTTGTTTTGGATCCAAATCCTTAGTATTTGCTAGAGGCTAGAGCAATTGTTGCCTTCTAAACCTGTCATCAGTGGATAACATATGAAATCTCTTGAGGAAAAGAAAGGTGGTACATTAGGAGACGCAAGAAACGGGCCTGCAATACCTAATTAACCAACACCAAAAGTAACAAAAAGTCCCTGTCATCCGTCGAAAACTAACGTCACTCCACTATTCAGACACGAGGAGTTTATGAATGCAAAACAGATCTCCCTGATAGGCGAGCTAGTCGATCTCTCTGTCTGGAGCTGGAGAACTAACTGGCCGACAGCAATAGTTAACAGACGCTCGACTCCATATAGCAAGTGCAAAATAAACCAAAGTGTCGCTGTTCCTTCTAGTGCGAGAGCGACTGATGATGACTACCTACGTACTACTACTACTACGTACGCTTCAATCATAGGCTTCGCTTTGCTCTCAACAAATCATATAAGCTTGGATTTGCTTATTGGCCATCCGACTACGATTAAATAAGACATGTCTCACATGTACAAGGCTGTTCCTAAGATGCCCGACGCGTACGCCGTACGGTTTGGGCTTGAGACTATTAACCTGCAAGATGCGTTGTTTCAGGGCAAGTAAGACAAGAACCTGAGTAGAGATATGATACCATCATGCATGCCTGCCTGGTACGTACGGTAGCATACGGCACATGAACGCTATGCTACTAACCTCGTCGTCATTGATTATTGAGGGCCGGGCGATTGACTATTCTCCCGTACCCCGGTGGGTTTCGGCTGGAGTCACCATCAATAAGACCGAAATGGAATTGTTTTAGAGCATCTCCAGGAACAAGTTAACAAAACAAGTAGCAACCTTAATCTATTTTCTCTCGACGTCCCTAACCAGGCAGGTCATCCAGGGTTCAATGCAACACACCTGGCTTCCTTTGTCCCTCCGATTCATGAAAGTAGGCATCAGTGACCTCCCAAGCACGCGTCGTTGGGGGAGCAAGCTTATGAACTTGAATGATTGCATTTGACATGTGTATATTTATGTGCTTGCTTGCATTTGCATAAGTTTTAAAATTTTATACGTAATGTTTGTGTGGTGTATATGCTAGTTATAGAACCTGCTTGATGATATGGTAACTAACATGCATAGGTTGTAGCTAGACATATATATGTTTCATATGAATCAAGAACCATTGTTTATAATGTTGATCTCACATGGTATCTTGAGTTTTGATGTATGTCTAGTTACATGGATGATGCTAAGGATGAATTTCAATTTTACAACTCCGATTGGTATCACGCTTCAAAGATTTATTCTATACACCTTAGCATCATTTTGTAGTGTTAACCCTCCCAAAATTTTTATATTTAAATTTATGAATGTGTGCAAACCTTGAATTCAAATCAATTGAGCACACATGTAGGGGAGTTACCACTACCAAGTCGGGTTTTATGATACTTATCCAAATCTTGACTTTGAGCTTAAATGTTTGATAAGTGACATAAAATCCAAACCAAGTTAGCAATTTATACTTGTATGAAGTGCTAGCTTGGAATTAAATCCTCAATTCCATATTTTTGTAGTGTTGCCATCAATTATCAAAAAGGGGAGATTGAAAGGTCCCTTGTGTTTTTTTGGTAATTGAGTGACAACATTAGGCGAACTAATAATGTGTGATTGAGATACTACACAGGAGATTAGTTCACATGAGATGATGCAATGAAGGAGTTTATTGCATATGAGATATTACATGGAGTCATGTGACCAAGGTGGTGAAGATCAAGACAAGGCTTGGCTTGATGGACCGGTTGCAAATGTGAAGGGTAAGTTGAGGCAAAGGAAGTGATGGACCACGAGGCGGTGAAGCTTGGGCAAGACTTGGCGCTGACAGACCGACACAGCGTGAAGAAGAGCAAGTGAGGTCAAGATCGATGGACCAAGAAGGACATGTGATGATATGAAGTGGATCATATCATTCTTGATCGTGTTGGTGCATGTGTTGCATCGGCACTTGGAGATGGAGTGAAATGGAAATGCATAAGACAAAGGTATAACCTATAGGGCATTTTCATTTCGCCGGTCATGAGGAGCTTAGAGAAGTTTATGATCGGGTTTAGGATAGATAGTCGACTATCAAGAGGGCAAACTTGTTTGCATATCGGTCATCTAGTGCCACTTGTGCAATCTAACTTTACGATGTGTTAGGATCGAGTGGCGCAGAGAGCTAACCCTTCCTTCGAAATTGTTTGTGAAAATGCTAACAAACGAGCACATGGTGATGTACAAAGGTTGTGTTGGCACATTTACAAAGACGGTGGTTGGAGATGGGTTTGAGTCCAAATCCGAGCTCACCTAGAATTTAGCGCTTGAGAAATGAAACGCCTATTTTCTATTGCACCGATGCAACTTGGTGGTGAAAACTTGCTAACGCCGGGCCGGACGCCGAGGGCAAAGAAATGACGCCGGGCCAACGCCCAACAGATGGTGGCGCGCTAGGGCTGCGCGGTGTGTCCGAAGGCCCGATCGCCGCGCTTGGACGCCAGGTTTTGGACCCCTGCACACCGCCGCGACGCCGAGGGGGCTCGCCGCACGCGTGTGTGCGGTGGTGGACGCCGCGACGGACGCCAGTCCGGCATCCGAGAGCTCGCAGCGGGTGACCGACGGACGCCGAGGAGCCGGGGCCGATTAATTCGGACGGGACGCGTCCGACGCTGTTTTTGGGGCGCGCTTTTTCTAATGGCTAGTGACGCGTGGGCACGTCGAAGTACTATTTGCTTAGGTTTGTGTGACCTTGCAAGCTTAGAATTGTTTAGGAGCTCAAGCTAGGCTTGTCACCTCATTCTTCTTGTGTAGGATCTTTTGTGAGGTGATTTAGAGTCTTATTTAGAGGGGTGAAGTCTTAGCTAGACCGATAAGCTTATTTTCGCATTAGTTTCGGTTAGCCGGTGCGATTAGTTTTTAGAAAGGACTATTCAACCCCTAGTCCGCCATCTCGACCCTTCAAGAACTCCTCGCCCCACCGCCCCAGTTCTGCCTAGCCAATTGTCCTCCACGGCCCGCTCGGCGATGATCCCGCCCTTCAACCTGCCACCATTGTTGGGTCAGCCACTGCCCGACAAGCTCATCCCCTTGTAAGTCCGCCCGCAATGGAGGACACCCGAATAATCCAAAACCCTAACCCCACCCACCCCCCATCCCCGCCCTCTGCCCACACAGCCTGTTCCTAATTTGGGCCTCGCACGTGCTTTTCCAATGGATAGTGATTCACACGCGCTATGTAAAGATTTCTTTGTTTGTTGGGCACCCAAATTTTCCATCATATCCATTGAAGGATGAAAATCCAACCGCATGCAGTTAAGCCTGCCAAACTTGTTTCTCACATGAGTATCACCACCTGCCACCAATCCCATGCACCACCTCTCGACTGCCGCGAGAGTGGGTGGGTCTCGAGCGGTCACGAGAATCGTAGAAAACACAAGACCATATGATGCGATTATTTGTGAATCTTGCGGCTGAAGATCATATGACAGGGCAATGTCACCATTGTCTCAACACCTAGCGCGGATAGGTTTCCCTAAAACTGTTCATGGTGTGTACAAATATTTATACTGTACTTGATTGAAAGCGTGTTCAAGTTTCCAAAACGTGTATACTCACGTGCACATTGCCGTACATGTCGCACTTAATATGGGCATGCACGCATGCATAAAGTTTATCCTTGTTGATGTGGAGACAATGATGCTGATTAAGCTTAGAATCAGGGAAAAAGCAGCACGCGCCTACCTCTCACACTGAATTGCTGAAAGCCTGCCTTTGCCACGGCCCATTGTCATTGGGACATTCGCTCTGTTCTCATTAGCAGCGCTAGCTCGTTTTTTCTCAAATTATTAAAGCTCACCTCTATCCTTCAACCCGGTCTATAGATAGGCTATATATATCCTACTAGGTACAATTTCTACTACTAGTGATGGTAGGGACGATGATCACAGCTATCAATCTGGCTAAAGAAAAGCCATGTTGCTTTCAAGAATCAAGTGATGACAAGTGCACAAAGCTGTTGCCGTTTCATGTGCCCAGTTCTGTATAAAGGGGGTCGCTTGTCCTCATGAAACAACAGGATCAGATTTGGAAGTTGGCGTAGACAACCAGGACTGGGTAGGCTGCTAGAACATGTGTCGGTACTCGGTAGGGACTACATACTACGGCGATCTTGGGCCGCCAAACAAGCGAACAGAGGGCCTTGATCTACCCCGTATACTTTTGATCCATGGCCTGGTGCTGCCCTAAACTGACAGGCAATGTCAATCAGAAATGACCCATTTCAAATCTAACTTCCAAAAAAGATGGCGGCCGAGATCTCTAATAAAGAGAGAGAAACCATCCTTAAACTAGCCGAATAGCGGTGTCCGGCCGCCCCGCCGAGCTCGCTCGCTCGCCGACGGCTGGAGAGTGGAACGGTCGGCAGCAACACCTCGCCGCTGTTTCTGCCTTTACATCACGTCAAGACTGCAAAGGCAACCACGCACGGTGTGGGGTGGGGTTGTGCGTGCCGGTGCCGGTGCCGCGCCGCGCCTTTTAAAGGAGAGCTGGGTACGTTGAGATGAGGGCCCCCGGTGACCCGGCGCGGGCCTGGCCATTGCTCAGCTCCGATCGAGCTGCTCCCCTGTGCCGAATGCCATCGTCTCGGCAGCACAACGGCAGGGCTGGGTCGGCCTTGGCCCTGCCCCTCGGCACCACGGCAGTCGTCAGTGATTCAGCTCCATGTGCCCGTGCCCAGTCGCTGCCTGCTGTCCTCGCGCGCCATCCGGGATGCCAATGGCAATCATGAAAGTGAGTGAGATGCAATATACCGGAGGATATACTACTTCATGCTGGCGCCATGAGGGTCACGGGGCATGGGAATTGGCGAGGGAGAGTGTCGTGGTTCTTTTTACGTGCTCGTCCACTCCACTTTTGCGCGCTTTGAGGCAGGGAAAGGCGCGTCATGTGCGTGCGTGCATGAAAGGGAGCTCAGGAATTCAGGATCCGATGAATTGAAGGTGGAACTCGAAGATGAACAAGGGGGCTAAAGTTGATCAGTTCCCAGCATCATTAGCTAGAGAGGGTTAAACTCTTCTTTCAAAGAAATATAAGTACGTCATTAGATTTGCCATGAGATACATTTTGATACTCCAACAATTTAGTGTCACAAAGGTTAATATTTTAAAATATATGTTTAGTCAAACTGTCAACGTGTTAATGTTAATAAAAAAGGCAAAAAGCTACGTGCGGGTGTGTAGACGTTTAACGCATCACACGCCCTTGCCTTTACCCTCCTCCTCCTCTCTTCTTCCCGACCGCACTGCATGCTCTCTCGCCTCCTCATGCATCGTCTTCCCCAATTTCGATGTCCAACGCTCCACCCCCTTTCCCCAACTCCAATCTGCTTAGAAGAGACGGGGCTCAGGGGGACGTAGACCAGTGAGATGTTGAGGATCGGCGATGTGAGGGCGTCTTAGGTTCCGCGACGGTGGAAGCGGGCGGATCTAGGGCGAGTGACTGGACGAGCGCGCCGAGGGGGAGGGTGGGTGGAGAGGAGGAGGAGGAGGAGGAGGGGAGGAGGCCCCCCACGTTAGGGTTTCACCTAGAGCTCCACACCCCGCAGTTGTGTGAGTGGAAGGGCGCCAGAAGCGCACAAAGACGATGTCGAAGCGGGGAGACGTGTGAGGGAAGACGGTGGAGGCAAGGTGCGAGGAGGAGGCGGACAATCGTCGTTAGATACTCCCATAAAAAAATTCACCATCCGACGCACAAATAAAAGTCCGTGTTTGTCTTCTACAATCCTTATTTGACCATTCATCTTATTCAAAAGGTTTTTAAAAAAATTAGTTATTTTGTTATGATTTATTTTATTGTTAGAGATATTTTATAATTATTTATTTAATTTATTTGCATAAAAAATTTAAATAAAATGAATGGTTAAACAGGATTGTAAAAGTTAAAAACGGACTTTTATTTATGGGACGAGGGGTGTACATCTTGAATTGTAATTTTACTGCGCAGTGGTAGTATGTTTTCATAATACATCTATTCTTGTCGAAAATACTAATATTATTTTCATAAACTTAATTAAACTCTAAACATTTCAACTAAAGAAGGAAAAAAAAACAGAAAAACTGAAGTTTACCAGGACCCACCTCGTGGTGAGCATCGCCATCGACTCAGCGAGTCTTCCCTCTGAGTTCTGTGACCACTCTTCTACTGCTTCTACTGGGGTCCTCTGAATTTGCTAGTCAAAGCTGCATTTCGGGCAGCAGCAGGCTGTCGTGGATGCATCCAACACAACAGAGTAGGTAAAGGAGAAACAGGGGACGAGGACGATTGCCCCATATCTCCAATCCCCATCCAAGGGCTGGGAGAGAAGAAGCTGTGGCCTGTGATGTGGAGATAACTGTGGCCTGTGATGTGAAGATATCCTACCGGAAGCCTGATTACCTTCATGAGCGACATGGCCATAACCCATAAGCTTCCAAACGGGCAAATCCTTTTGCGGGCGTGGGTCACTGGCAACTTGGCAGCTGTCCCTTCCCTTTCACATATTCATCACAGCCGAAAATTTCGGGCAAATATCGGCCATGTACTTATCCCCGTTTCTCCTGCACGGTAAAATTAGACCTTGTTTGGTTTAGGAGAGACTAGGGAGTAGAGACTAATTTTAGTTTTAATTAGTTCCTAAATTATCAAACAAGAGTACTAGGGAGTAGTCCTAAATTATCAAACAAGAGTACTAGAGAGTAGGGACTAAATAAGTCTCATTTAGTCTCTATTCTAATAGATTAGTGACTAATTTTTAGTCTCTATTAGTCTTCGGTCCCTGGTCTCTCTAACCAAACAGACCCTTACCTATCTCAGAACATTGTCGACAATACATTAGTATATTTGATCAATCAAATGTAGTAGAAGGAATCATCCGATAATTCACCTCTCTCGCAATAGCCAGACACAATCTCTGAAGGTTCAGCCACGATCGCGAGATACTTTGCCGCCTTCCGCTTATGGTGCGATGTTTATTGGCTCCATACGGTTCCTTGGCGCCAAGGAACTTTGGAAGGTCTCCGCACCTCCGCGAGTCAAGTTCTTCTTTCCGCGTGTGTTGCACGGTAGATGTTGGACAGCGGACAGAGATTCAAACATGGGGTGCAGTCCAATCTTTGTATCAATGCGACCGTGAGCCGTAGACTTTGGATCACCTCCCGCTTGGTTGTAGTTACAAAGAGGGAGGTATGGCACATTTGCTTGCTCAGCTTGAATTTACATAATGAGATTGTTGTGCAGCAAGGTGTGGCTATCCAATGGTGGCTACAAATGAGGAAGCGGGTACCAAAACCGCTTTTGTCGAGGCTTCGATTCTCTATTCATGCTAGTTGGTTGGAGACCGTGGAAGGAGCGAAACGCCGTAACCTTTGGTGGTGACGCCAAAACAACGTGAATTGGCAATCGAGAAGAGGAGGGCGACCTGTGGTGTGCGCGTCAGGCTATAGCCGGCTGGAGGTGCTTCAACAGCGTGTGCGTTGAGTGCTTTGTATCCTTGTAGCACTACGATCAAAATGTAATTTCCGGCTCAATATCTAGTAGTTGGTAGGTGTGGCCGGTAACCTGGGTTACCTAGCCCTCGCGGTTTGTAAGACTCTTGTGACTTTGTTTTATGTTTCCTCTGCTTAATGAAAAACGCACCGAAGGGCGTGATCTCGAAAAAAAAATATCATCCGATAACAGTCTCTAATTTCCCATGGCAAACGGCTAACGGGCAGCAGTTTATTTTCCTGATAAGATGGTAAGAACCTTTGCCAACAACTTGGCCTCGTTTTAGTTGGGCAAGTTTTTGTCTCCAACTTCCAAGTTTTTCAGATTCTCTCTCCATCACATCACATTAAATACACCAAAAGACATATGTTCTGAAGCAAGAAATATAGATAAAAAAATTAACTAATTACACAGTTACTGTTGTAAATGACGAGATCCGAATCTTTTGAGCCTAGTTAGTCCATGATTGGATAATGTTTACCACAAACAAACGAAACGTGCTACAGTATTCAAATTCTAATTTTTCTAACATTTGTCACAAAAATTTGCCCAACTAAACGATGGTATTTTGTCACAAGCAACCAGCAAGAATGGAACACTTTTCACAGTTCGTGAGAAGGCTGAGATTCGTGGCTTTACCTATTTTCCGTTTTCACCTTTAACAAAAGGCTCTTCTCTGAGGTAGACAAGTCCCCGCAACACGGCCTTGAAGACTTTCAGGTAGACGTGACCATACCTAGTTGCATTTGTCTCCCACTAGTTTTATTACTGTGAAGAGTAGGTTTCTTTACCTCTCCTGCTCTCCATTCAAAGTTTAAATATCCTGACGGTTTTGTCTATATAATCGGCAACTGCAGCTGTATGCTATCAAGTCAAGTGTATCCTATGTGAGCCATCAGATCACAAGGATGAAGGACAGATCACAAGGATGAAGGACCTACTCACAATAATGCATGCTGCCTGTCTCTGTTCGGCAGACCTAGTAGAACCCAAGGAACACCTCTAACATGATAAAATGACAAGAACAAACCCGTACCATTAAGATGCATGTAGTTGATAAAAAAATGATGGATACAGGGTTTGATATGGCAACATGGCCCTCATCAGTTTTTTTGTTACAACTGATAAATACATATTAGGCAACGCATGTGAAAATTAATCTAGAGGTACATGCATAGCACTGAAAGAAAGAGATTGAGTTCATCTGACCTGATATCCTTGGCCAGAACCGCGAGCAAACAGCGAGTCTTGGGAAAAATTATGATAAACAATTCCTCAACTTAATAGGCACAGAAATTTGATTAACGAATGAAGGCAACTATTTTTTGGTAAATAAATAATCTCTTAATCCCACACAAATGTTTATTTACATTTTTGCCTAGTATATATGAATGAGGGTATTAAGTCTTCCAGAGATAACAATACAATATGGACTAGATGTTGTAAGCCGAGTGTTCCTCGAAAGGCCAGGATGAACCATTCATCATACTATAGGAGCGCTCAGCCTGCGAGATTTATATGGTAAGTGATTTTAGTAGACGAAGTCATATAAGATACAGCGTTTGGAACAGTATAACATTTTTGCTCATATTCAAAAGGCTTTTTATATGCCTGTTGGGATTTGGGAGAAAAAATGGAGAACAGGATAGGAGCAAACTTAAGCAGCTCGCCGCCACTTGGAGGTTCAATATTTAGGTCTAAATTATGACTAGTTTATTCGATCTGCAAGCCAGGCATTATCTCGCCAGCACCTGATACAACCCTTTTTTTAGACAATAATGGACCGGTGTGGGCCGTGTGGGCTTGGAGCCTCCTTCAAAGACACAAGTTCAAGGTCGCAACAAAACTACTTGAACACATTCAATATTATTCACCAAACTTCAAAAAGTTTGTTAAAACTGATAACTGTGCTAGCATACAACACAATCGGTAATCTCTATACAACAACAACAAAATAAATCAGCAATTTGAAAATAGTGCCACATACTTAGCTACCCCTATGCCAGAAAAAAAAAGCTGGATGGTAATTCATAATATCTAGTGACTGTTAGGGTAAAATAAGGAACAAATTCCCAACAATCCCAGCACATAGTAAGCTGCACACTCAGATGCACATTTTCAAACTAAGAATAACTGCAACAAACAACACACCAAAATTAACGATGGCTAGATGCTAGTTATCTTAAAATAAATTGTAGATGTATTTGTGTATCATCATCTTAAGATTTATTAATGTTAGCAAGCACATGTTTCCTTACCAGTTGAGTAATTAGAGAGACATCATCCATGGGCATGTTTCTGTATCTCAAATTATGCCAATTATGCTCAAAGGATGCATGCTCATCACCAGGGCCAGCTCATACGATTCTGTCTCCCAGGATAAAAGGGAAATGAACAAGCTTCCAATGCCTCCATATTCATCAGATATTTGAGAATACTGTAAGAAAAGAAATGAATGAAGTGCCCATCAGAAATGTGTACCATAGGGGAACAGACGAACAGTTATTAGCTCCAGCTAATAGTGATTTGTAATATTTTTGAGTCAAAGACTAGAAAACTTGTAAGGTCCCTTGGAGCTTTTGGAGATGCATTATCACACCAAGATCGAAACCATAAACTAAGCAAGGCTTGAGCAAAAAACTATGACCAGGCCAGGCATGGGATAACACTGAACCTGGTCCTAATGATAATGTGCCACTCTTAAGTTCAGATTTTTACAACAGTAGACATGTATGTAACTTTCGCTCAGGATAAATCCAAATTGACTAGCAAAATTAGCGCAAGTTTAGATCCATTCCGAACATTGACATTCAGTGTCAATGTTAGGGAGAGAGGATGCTTGGTATGCGCAAGGAGTGCAAGAATTTCCTTGGCTTGGAGTGAGAGCCAATCAGAAAGAGAAAATTTTTTTTTTTGTTTAAGGTAAGATCTCGCAAAGAAACCAAATGTGCCCTAGATTCGACCTAAATTGCAGGTTTTTACATGAGAACGTTTATCAAGAAAAGATAATGGAGATTACTCAAAAAATGCTTGCAAAGATTATAGTAACATTCGCATACACGCATGCAGCACGGTGCCTGGTCTCTCAATTGGGACGCCTCAAACCTGTTTTGAGCCCAGTGGTGTTGTACTCAGTGTGCAACCTGCTACAGGACCATTTTATAGACCCAGTAATAGCTTAATCTCTTCTTAAGATGATTCCATGGGGGTGGTCATGGCCAGGGTCTACTTTTTTTTTAAAAAAAAGGAAAGAAAGATTGGAGGTAACACAAATTTTAGTATATCAGAACCCTTACGAGGATAAAAAAATACTCATACTAAAGAAAAACTAAGCAACCAGATAAAACAGATGTATGCAGATTATGTACTTACTTTATCGTTTTCAACAGCATTCCCTTGTGTATAGGCATCATAAAAGCCCCAATTCTGAGAATATGATGGCTTAAAAGGTTCAAGTGGTAGATCAGATATCCTTGTATATAGACTGAACGTTGTGTGCATGTACCGGAGTTTCCAGAATGTGGATATCAATTTGGTCGCGATGCGTTGAAAAAATTCTACACACAAGAACCAAAGGTATCTTAGAAAATAATTGAAGCAACATCGAGGAACATAAAGTACATTACTTCCAAAAATATTGAAAAAAGTCACTATACTTCAGTTGTTTTTTTTTCAGCTGTCCAGATATTCCCTTAAACTTTTTTGTCTCACTTTACCCTGTACAACTGACAATTTCATAACAGTAAATGGGCTTTATAGTCCCAAAAAATTCTTCCTAATGCACATTTAACCCATTACTACCATGCTTCCTAACAACTAAGCTGTAAATCAAGCTTTAACTAACCTCGTAGTACTCCAACCGCTCAGAAGAAACTGGTTCCGGGGTTCAACCTGGGCGTCTAGTGATTGCATATAGCAGTGATGGTGATAACAATGAGTAGGTTGACCAGATATCTTGCACTCAATATCGTTAGGACAACGCCGCCTATATTGAAAAAAAAAAAAAGCATGAGATGAGAGACTAAATAAAATCAAAACCAAAGATACATATGAAAGGGGATGTGAACAGCATGGTCGATCTCTTCTAAGCATAAAAAGATATATAAAAAAGCTTCCTGTTAGACTAAAATCAGTTGCAGAATACTTTATTTTATTTCAATCTTAAATACTGTCTCTATCTAGTTATGATTATGTTTTCCTGAATCTTGAGTTCTTGTTACAGTAAATAAAAACCTATAGGGAGAAGTTCACATTGTCCATTCAGAGACGTACCTCATGCTGCAATTTCTCTGCTTGATGAGACTCTGAGTAGCTGAGATTGAGAAAACCAATCTGGGTTGCCCGAAAACACCATAAAGACCATAAGATTGCGCAAAAAGAAGGTGTATAGTATGAAATGGACATTGACTGGCTGTAAGTATCGGGTCTCATCTCTGTTGTTATATTCCACAATAAGTCCTGTTTCCAAACAATCAGCAGCTATAATCACAGTAGAACATGCAGGTACACAGGTAAACATGAGCATTGTACGTACATAAGGTTAAAAAAAAAACATTCACCGATTCAATTCAGTCAAATTATTGCCCCAGCAAGTTTATGCGATATTTCTAATTTTCTACAAATAAGTGGTGGCATCATGATCAGCTGTTGCACTTGCACATTTTGAGAAAAGAGCCAAGCATTTTAAGAGTTGGCCTTTATTGAACTGTCATAGCATTAAAGGACACAAGAACGTGTAGCCTAATATAAATTGTAATATGCTCAAAACCTCGTTATACAAGCAAAGAAAATGGGTGCAAATTCAGTCAAGTGGTTAAAGCATCAGCAAAATGTACGTCAGAACATAATCAAAACTCAATCTAATTTCCTCATAGATTACAGAGGAAAAAAGTTTGCAACCTTCAGATACACGATAATACAATCTGATGAAATTATTACAGTGCACTCGAAACGCATGATACCAAACGTTGAGATAAAATACAGATGTCAGTAAGTATGCATTCTGAAAGCAGTTACCCACATTGGTCTGAACCAGCTCCCCCAGTGGCATCGCCAGCGCTTCACTATTATTCCACCGACGGTGGCGCCATGAACCTCGATGGACAAGGCATCCTCCTCGCTTTCTTTCCTGATCGTTCAGAAACAGGAACCGCGTAACTGTCCACCACAATCTGCCGTTCCTGTATTACGGGTCCTTGTAGCAGAACAAAAATCCAACACCCGCACACGCGCTTCTTCCCGAAGCCGCCGCCCCGCGCCTCCCGCGCCTTACCTTCCTCGCCGCCCCGTCATCGGGATGTCGTGCGCCAGATCCCGCCACGCTTCCTCGCCGCCGGGACCTTTGGCCGAGGATCCTCTGCCTTCAGTGCAGGCAGGGCGGCGAGGGGACAGTGGGGGACGGCGGTGGCGGCGAACGAAGGAAGGAGACGGGGTAGCATATGTTGGAGGACGGCGGGAAAGAGTGGCGGCGGCGGCGAGGTTGTAGCCGCCTTGGTAGGGGGTGAGTTAAATCCCAAAAGAAATCGTCGTCGTCCTCGTCTAGGCGGAAGTCTCCGGCGTCGGCAGGGCGCCATGGTTGAATATAGGTTGGTGTTGCGGTTTCAGGTTCAGGGCGCGAGGCGTGCCAGGAGCAGGCAGACGGAGGAGGAAAGGAGCAAGACAAGATGAGGGGATGGCATGTTGCTTTCCGGTGACGGCGATGCGGTTGGGAGCTTGCGGATGGCGATGGCGTCGGTGGGGATGGGGTAGGACCAGGTGGGAGGGGCTCTTCATTTCCCGGAACAGGACGGATTTTTGAGGACACCCGAGCTCCGTATATGTGAATTTACAAACTCGTGGGCTGAAGTACAGGTTGGCCTTCAATATGTGAATTTACAAGGGTTCTTCTCTATTTTTCCTTTTTTTTTTCCCTATGCGTATACCTCCGAACCTCCGCCGATTAATCCTTCAACGAGACGGTGGAATATGTTTGAGTAAGATTGTGAGAACAATTATGTTTCAAGTAGGATTGAAACAATGCATATGTTTAGTAGGATTGTGAGCAGATTTCGCGAGTCATGTAAAGTTCAAAGCGAAGATATGATCAAAATGGCCATTTCCATTTGGCTTATCTCTGTCCTACAACCTATGATCTTTCACATCCTCTTGTTCATGAATCGTCTTGAGATGATCTCTGCGGGCGTCATCAGTTGATCTCACCTTCTCTATATACATTTCTGCAAGAGGAT